>JBBMJZ010000104.1:1979771-1992170 GCA_037833815.1 Zingiber zerumbet | reverse complement strand
TATGTAGCATAGACGGTGGACGCATGACGTCTCTTGCGTAATGACCAGGGGTCGATTCTCAGGAACTGACGACCTGGGGTTTACCCCACCATGCGTCTGACACCTGTGTACCTGCATGTACCTCACTCAATATCCGTGGGCCGACACTAGGGGGTCATTAATATAACGGGTCTATATTTAATATCAAGGAGATACTATAATACCCCATTAATAGAAGCAATGTGGATGCCCTTATCAATTTTTTCAACCAACTCCGTTTAATGTAGATGATTATATTATCTACTAATAGTTCTTCTTCAATCTTGTTATAGAGAGTTGTTTTAACTCTTCTTCCCAAAAAAAAAAAATATTTTCCAAATTTCATAATTATTCAAGTTTTGCTTATTTTTAACTAGAAAAATCGTAATATAAGCTCGGTAATAAATAATAATTGTAATTTCAATAATTCTCAAATATCGTAACCAATAAATTATTTTCCTAAAATTCACAACAATAAATTGTTAAGTTCAAAATACTAACTTGAAAATTCATAAACATCATCACCCAATATTATCACAACTAAAATAATTATAACTAAATATTCAATGTAGTTTTAGAGTTATCGAATTTACCTCAAAGTAGCATAATTTCATAACCTACAAATCGAACTAAATCAAACGGGTAAAATTTTCAATCAAAATAACTCACAAATCGACCAATCAAGTTGGAATCGAGCTTCAAAACTTCCAAAATTGTAACTAAATCAAGCGACTAAATTTTTAACAATTGACAGTCTGAAAAACCTAAGGATCAGAAATCAAGTTGAAGACTCCTTAGAAACAAAGCAAAATTAATTTGGGTTGAAGTAAGGTGTTCACATAGTAGTTTTTCCTAAATTACTGCCAAAAACATGAAGGGAGGTGACGATCATGGCTAGGTTTGATTGGAAATCAACCCACAACTTAACTCTAGAAAATCACCGATAAAATGACATAAATTGAAGGAGAAGAGCTCACACACAACTTGTGTGTTTCATTTCATTTCTTGCTCAAATATTTCAAGTCAAGCCACAGATTGATGCAATATCACCTGCATTAAGTTGAGTTAGGATCAAACGTCATTCACTAGTAGTTTTTCGACGATAATTGGTCAGAAATTGGAAGGAGAGGAGACTAACAAGAATGACCAATGGATTTATGATTAAGCTGAAAAAAGTAAAATTAAAAATTATTAGTATTTTTAAGAAAACTAGGTGGGGCTGGAGCCCATCCTAACCCAAGGGTGGCTCCGTCCCTAATCCCAAGTGTATAGGTCTAGGAAAACTTGATAAGAAATATTACAAGAACAATGTGGAAGTCTAATGACAAATGAAAATCCAAATATGATAATTAAATATTTGGGTGGTGAAGTTATGGTAGGTCAATTGAACTAGATATTAGATAGGTAAGAACTTTCCGTAGGTAATGAATGATTCGATCTTTAGTAGACAAGAAGTCTAGATAGATTCAAAATTATCAAATATGAAGCATGCAATAAGTCCATGATAGATCCTTCTTAAAAAAAAAGGATGGGATCCTTTGAATCCCCTTTCCTAATTTACTCCTGCACTAAGAAAAAGAGATTATATTGGTGGGAGGTAACGACTCCAGTATCCCATCTCTAGAAAAAGGAGGTGTGAGGAAGTAACCAATATTTTGGACCGGGGATAGCTTTCGTGCAACTTAGGCAGCTGACTAGGAAACCAACTAGGCTTTTGAAATCAAAGTCAGAAGACAGTGGAGTGTTGTCTTTTTCAATTTTCTGAGTTACTTAGATTTGTCTTATGACATATTTTAGTCTACTACATTTTGTATTTTTATTTTATATGTATTTCAAAATTTTAAATTATTTTATATTTAAATAAGAAATTACAAATTCAGTCAACTAAAAATTAGGAGTTTGTGTATCGTCAACAGTTAGATTCAACAAAAAAGGATGATAATTTGAAAATTTTAAAGTTAGCCAACTAAAAATAATTAGTAGGTCAAGTAATCACCAAGTCAGTCATAGTAAATGGCGAACTCTAACCTCAAAGTTAGACAACTAAAATTGAAAGTTGGTTGAAGCTATATAAGCTGTGAACGGCTAGTTGACAAAATAGGTTAAATATGGTAATCAAAGGTGATTATGTTAATTTCAAGAGTTCTTTAAAGTCCGTTTTTAAATTATGTGAAGAGAGATAAATTATATGGTTAATTTATAACTGACCGTTAAGTTGACTAAAAGATAGGAGAGATTTTTTTCTCCGAAGATATATATGTCTATTAGAAATTAATCCCTTATCCTATTATAATAAATTTATCCTCTAGTGAACTGTACATCCTGTGAAGACACTCATCTAAGGACCTAGTTAGCATATAACATGCCAAGAGAAATCGTCGGAATAACAGATTAAGTCTCAAAGTCTATCCAAGTTAGTTGACCAAAATTTACAAGTTGGTCGACCACAAAACATACTCAGCAAAGACATGGTTCAAATCTAGATGAAGCGGCCTGCGTGGTAGGAAGTTAGTCGACCAAATACCATAGTTGACAAAGTCAATTAGTC
Source organism: Zingiber zerumbet (assembly GCA_037833815.1). NCBI lineage: Eukaryota > Viridiplantae > Streptophyta > Magnoliopsida > Zingiberales > Zingiberaceae > Zingiber > Zingiber zerumbet. The sequence continues at coordinate 1,989,604 of JBBMJZ010000104.1, read as the reverse complement.
GACCAAAAAGGTAAAATTAATTAACTAAGTTTAGATACGGTTAGAAAATTAGTTTGGGTGTGATTAATAAGGATAAGGCGACTATTTCACGAGTAGATCATCGTAAATTAATTTTTCGAGTGAATGAAAAATTAATGTCTAATGAAGGGTTAATCCGATATGATCAAATTGAAGTTTCACTCTTATACGAGTTGGATTAATGGATGAATGCTAACTCGAGTATATAGAACCATTGAAAGGTATGAAATTATAATTAATTTCGTTGATTAATTAATTGATTAATTAAAAGATTAATTATTATGATATTAATTAATTGATTAATTAATATTCATAATAGATTAAGTAAATAGTTAATTAGATTAATCAATTAAATTAAATATAATAAAAATATTTAAGTGAAAATGTTTAAGGGAAAAGATACATCCCGTATTCTTTCACCTCTTGGAAGAAACCTTTTACCTCTTAGGAGAAAGCCTTCATCCCTATAAAATAAATTTCTTTCCTTCCACTCAACTCACTCAATTCTCAAGTTGTGAATTCTCTTCTTAGGTTGTCACGCCCCTGGTAGTTCCTGCCAGAAGAAATTTCAGTAACATCTCCCCCGAACGAGTGATAATCTGAAACATATCTACATACAAAAATACATCAGTCACATACAGCTAGAATATATACACAACCACGCAGCATATATCATCAGCCCACTCGGCTGGAACAAAATGAACACAACCACGTAGTTATATATATTTAACAGCCCACTCGGCTGTATTAAAAACCAACACAACGGAAAAACGATAAAGGAAACTATACAAACAAAAAACAACAACTGCTAACCGACTAGGCTTATATAACAACCACAACGACACAAATACAATAACAACACTAAATACACCAAATACCAAATACATGAAAAGAGTAAACGAAACTTGAAGCAGTCTTCGGATGTGACGTAGGACCGGCAGACAGGATACTCCAAGAGACTCCACATACCTCTACCTGGTATCCGAAAAAATATATATATCAATGGGGTAAGTTCAGGAACTCAGTGGATACCGGATAGACATACATAATAAGATATAACTAATAGTAATAATCATACGGTACAATTTCCTGAACAAAAAGTAGGAAATACAGACTGAATAGGGCTGAAAAAATTGTACTCACTAGAACCTCCTATCTGAATATATGGGTCGCTAGACCAGATACAAAATATCACCTGTATGCATGTCAATCATATGCAACCAAACAAATGCATCATACATAATATAGCATGCACAAACAATAAATGCAATCCATACTTATGATGCAAAAATGACATGTGTCACCCCTGACGCCAGTCAACCATCTCACACGTGATGGTGAGACGGAGTGGGTAGGGTTATGACAACTGTGCACTCTGCTATCTGTACTCTTGATGAGTGACCGAGTGGACAGAATGCTGTTAGAGTACACTTATCCTCCTACCCCAAACAGAGTGGGAGAGCGCAATGCTCTCATATCCCTAAGACAGTCCAGAGGAGGGATCCCTGCCGGCTACCATGCTATGTCACCACTACCCATGAGCGGATCAGCGGAGCCTAACAGAGCAAACTGCACACACATTGCCTGATGTACCACTAAACCATGAGTGGTTATGTGTGCAGATCATATAACTGGCGATGTACTCAACAATAATGGAGTCAAAAATCGCTCAATATGTAATCGTGCAAGATAGTGCATGACACTAAACATGCAGATACAGATAGTATATACCTCCATCTAAAATACACCAAAAAGGAAATAAATTAATACCATGATCTAGGTAACAATAAACTAGATACTCAAATCAAAATGTCATATAAATAGACTACTAACAATAGGTCAATGTATGTCACTATTTCTAAGAACAGAAGTACACATGGCAACAATTAAGATGATATAAGCGTGAATGTATAACATATATGAATATAGGCAATCTACAAGAACCAAATACTGACATACCAAAGCAGATGTAAACATAATCATTACTACTAGAAGCAACCTATAATGCATATCTAAAATGACTATATCAAAGAGATAAGTCAGAAGTACTCGCCTCAAAAAGAAGATTGTATCAACCAATCCGTCGTCGAAACGCTCAACTCGAATTAGAGTCTTGCAAAAACCAATACATATATTTTATTTAGCTAAATTCATAGTAATTAATCAGCTAATAAAATACTCAAACCTAATTAGGGGAAACCCTAATCGTCCGTAGACATTAACCCTAACCATATTTAATCCACAGGCCAACAAGGGTTAGTCTCCTTAACCCTAATCGTTCCACCATTCGGATTTAAACCAATTAAACCCTAAACATTCTATACTCGTATCGGTGATACTAAACATGAACCAAGTCTAACAACTCACCCAATCCATCCATTAATCGTCAACTAATCAAATCCAATGTAGATATACAATCAACCAAGTATACATTAATCAACTTATCCAAATCAATCACTAATCAAATCTCCTCATAAATCCTTTAATTCCTCCAAACATAATCTACAACTCATCTACTAGTCCAAACGAATGTAGAAATGCAATTACCTCAAAAGCACACCCTATATTAGGAAGCACCACTGATGAACCAAAGACAATGAAGTTAGCTGCCGAGAATTAGTAGCCAACGCAAGGTAAGGTTGTTGAAATCCCACTCCCATCATCCTACAACATGATCAACAGATTCTCGACTAAGCACAAGACCTAATTCAAAATCCACGAACCTTGAACTAACCACATACCCTTCAAATGACTCTCACCGTTGCTGGACAGTCCTGCTTGGCCAGCGTTTTGAGAGATCCTGGCCGGAAATCTACAAGGTTGCAGTTCCATGGATTGGATTTACAACCAATATGCGTATCGGATGAGTACCATGGTTGGAAATAGATTGCTGCTAGAATCTTGTGGCTTCCTCGGATCCCTAAGCACCTTCTCACACCGACGATCGGGTAGCACCGGTGCGGTCCAGTGGCATCAAATAAACTAGGGTAGAGAGACAAAGAGGAGGGAAGAAGAGGATAGTGGCGCTCGGGAAGAAAAGGAAGATTGGCTGCCGGCACTAGGGTAGAGATGCGATGCTGGTGTTGATCCTCCCTTCCGGCGACGGCTGCACTTGGTGACGACAGCACTTGGCGGCGACGGAGGATCGATTGCGAGGATGCCGAATCCAACTAGGTCAGAAGGTGGCTAGGGCACAGGCAACCGCTCGGGAGAGAGGGGCGTGAAGGAAAAGAAGATAAGAGAAGAGACGGCGGCACAAGCTCGACGAAGAAGAAGAAGAGAAGAGGTGGTCGGTGTCGAGCGAGAGAGAAGGGGAAATCGAATTCGGCGAGATAAGAAAATGTCATCCTCCTACTATTTTCGTAAAATTTAGATTTGAAATCAACTCCTACGTTAACGTAGGTATTTCTAAATATATTTTTCCATTAGCTATTAATTCATCCCTACACATTACATCATACGAGCTCCGAAAGATCTTTAAAAATTTTTTAAATTTTTTTAAAAATTCCCTTGAGATTATTTGTCCGTTAAACCTCATTATTTAATTTTATCTGAATACTATATTTTACAATTAGAATAAATATGTCATCCTCTAACCCGATCAATATAAAATGCATTTCAAGAGTATAGAAAGGGTGTTATTACATGAATAAATTTTAAACAATAAATGGTGGTTGATTGGAAACATATGCTGCGTAAATAATGGAAAAAACACTTTCAATTAGTTTCTTGTGTGATTGATGCTATTTATAGCAAAAAGGCAAGAAATAAAGTTAAGTGTAAGGAAAACAAATGATAAGAGTTAAAAAGTTATCAAAAAAATTTATTTCTTTTATGGAAAGAACCGGCCTTGTTAAAAAGTTTAATTTAGTTGGTAATTTAGTAATGAAAATTAATTCGGTCTCTAATTTAGTAATGGAATGTTTAATTGAATTTTTTAAATTGAATGTTTAATTTTATTTAAAAAAGTATGTCATTAATTTACCAACAAAATAATTATTCAATCATTACGTCATTAATTTAGCAATAAAATAAATATTCAATCCCTAATATGTCTTTCTCTTATAGTGGGTCATTCAATATATTTGCTAGTAAATTAGATCCGTGGGTAGACCTACGCCAACGGGCTAGGTTCGAACTAGACTCAGCCAGGGCTTGTAATCGGGTCAACGAGCTGGTTACCTATTAATCTAGTTAATTTACCCATGAATCATAACCGGTCTGACTGGGGTGAACCTAGATCTCATGGGTGAAAGCCAAATGTCCTATCCATATGGTTAGTGGTTTAGCCAGGATTTTAAACTAAGAGGGGCAATTTTTAAAATTATCAAAATTTAATTTAGGTCGATTTTCACACTCTAAAACCTAAATTTTGAATTTAAGAGCCAAAAATGAACTTAAATTTGAAAATTTTGACGTTATTCCTAAGTTCTAGTTGAAACAATGATCTATCAATCCCTAGAGCTTATCAATGACTCAAAGTTGAAAAATTATTTGTGATATCACTTTCTCATAATATTTAACAATCCTACATCGACGCCTGTAGTGTGTAGGGAGAAAAGAATAAAAAAGAAAATTTTCTCAAAAATATCATAATTTGTTTTAAACGGATCAAAAATCTTAAATTTTGTTTGATCATAACTTGACGAAATCAATTCTAAATCAATCCTAGTTTAAACCAATATAATCATTATCTCCTCGCCTACTTGTTATTTAATTCGAATCCGATCTAATTTTAATTCAGTGCCTTACTTCATCTTCTACATTTAATTTATCCATTATATATTTTATTTTTAAAATTTAAAATTTAATATTTTAATACGTGATGCTTTCTGGTAAAAATGGTATCAATGGATAGCATAGGTTAAGGGTTTTCTAAATATGTGATTAATTTTAGTTTTTCAACGACGAACAGCGGTGAATCAATCGGTCAAAGTAACAGTAAGAACTTTTTAAATATATACTATTAATTTTTCTTTATAAATTTTAGAGGGGGCGTTCACACCCCGCTCCTCATAGTGTGGCTACCTATTGAGATCTATAATGGTTAGTTACATTTTTAATAATTAAGTTTTTATTTTCATATATAAAGGAGAGTATTAGAGTAAATAATAATAATTTATAAATTATTAAATAATTAAGAGAATTTTGTTACTTAATTTATAAAATTTTTAAAATATAATAATAATTTTAAATCATAGTAAATCATGATGAACCATGCACAAATCTTAAATTATAATCATCTTAAATTGTTAAAATTAAAGATCAATCCTCCCGAAACTATTGAATAGGTAGTTTTAAATGGTCAAATTGACGATTCTGAATCGTGATCAAACATATAGGTTTGTTTTAAGAAATATCATATAAACAATAAAAAGTAATGATTTTATATGATTTATTTTTATACCCTAATAAATCTATTTATATAAATTATCTAAATAGTATAAATATTACAGTGCAACATCGATCTTCAATAACAGATTCTTCCTACATACAAGTCCAACGTTTGCCATCCACTTATTCATTATACATAAATTATACAAGCAGACCGTTCTCCACATATTCAATTTCAAAACAGTATGGGAAGGACATATTCTTCATGCATGAGAGTCTTACGGGAGAACAAGGTCAACGACATGCTCAGTTTGCCTCAAATTTGGTGGCCATGAGGCACAGAGCATGCTTCATGTGCACAACGAGCCCCGGCGCTTCTTCCATGCTCACGTCCTCCTCCTTCATTCCCGGCGGCAACTTCCAGTCAAAGGAGTACAGGAGGTTGGCCAGCGCCACCTCCGTCATTAGTATCCCCAGATTCTTCCCTGGGCAAATCCTTCGTCCCTCGCCGAACGGAATCAGCTTGAAGTCATAGTGCGAAAACGAGTCCACCACCGGAGATTCCATGTTCACGAACCTCTCTGGGTCGAACACCTCCGGTCTATCCCATGCATTCGGATCCCTGCCGATCGCCCATACGTTCACATAGATCGTCGTCTTGGGAGGAATTTGATACCCGTCGCTTAAAGTGACCGGGTGCATGATTTCCCGGTTGACGAGCATCGGTGCCGGCGGGTGCAGCCTCATCGTCTCCTTGACGATGCGTTTGAGGTAGTGAAGCTGGTGCAGGTCGCACTCCTCTACCTTCCCTTTGCTTCTCCCCACGCAGCTTCTCACTTCTTCTTGGGCTCTCTTCATCAACTCCGGCTGCCGGATGAGCTCCGCCATCGCCCACTCCACCACCCCCGACGAAGTACTCCCGCCTATAAAAATGTTCTGCCAATAATTGAATTAGATTTAACTTCGACAATTCATTTTGACATCGAAACTGAAAAAAATGGTCACCATAAGCATTCCTTTGAGGTTCTCCTCTGTCAGCTGTCCATCCTTCCGCAACCGAAGCAGAACATCCAATAAATCCTCATTCTCTTCACTTCCCGATCGACTCTTCGCGTCGAGATGACGATCGATGAATTTCTGGTAGATGCCATCGAGCGCGAGAAAGGATTTCCGAAGCTTGGATTTCATTCCCGTCGCCACATCGACCCACCCGAACAGGGGAAAGTAGTCTGCCACGAAGAAGCTAGCCAACATCTCCTGCGCTCCCCTGATCACGTCGCAAACGTTGAGACTTGAGGTCGTCGCCGGCGATGTCTCGACCAAAGGCCGTCCTGCATGTCGTGTTACAGGAGAAGTACAGGGCGAGCTCACTCACGTTGACGGCGAGGGAGCTCGAGATGCGAGAAGAGATATGCTTCGCCATCCTATTGATCTCATCTTCCCTTACGGACTCAAAAGAGTTGATCTTTCTGGCGTTGAAGAATTCGACGGTGCAGAGCTTGCGTAGCTGCCTCCAGCGCTCGCCGTAGGGGATGAAGCCCATGTCGGAGCGGCCGTAGGAGATCTCGGAGGAGGCGACGTTGTGGGCGCGGGAGCAGCAGGCGAGGTCGAAGGTCTTGAGGACTTCCCTGGCGAGGGTGGAGGAGGAGACGACGACGGCGGAGACTTGGCCGAGTTTTAGGTGCATGAGCGGGCCATACTGTTTGGAGATTTTCCATAGGGACTGGTGCAGCAGATTGCCGCGTATCTGGTGGAGGTTACCGATGACCGGGAGCTTAGCAGGACCGGGCGGGAGCTTCCGGATCGCCTGATTGGTTCTTGCTTCTCGGCCTCCTGCGAGAAGGAGAGAGGAGAGGAGTGCGACGAGGAAGAGAAGGGACAAGACAAGCACATCCATTTTTTGACTTAACAAAGTGGGCACAGAACGAAGAGATAAACCGCCCTGCATTCATTTAAATAGGCCAACAATTTAAATGTCCTTGGGATAGTCCTATGGCGGTGTTATCATGATAAGGTCTGAGATTTAAATTTTAATAAAGTCGAGATAAATAATTCTCTTATGTATTAGTCATTATTCTAAAGACTAATAGTCATCTGTAATTTACCTCCTCCGTGTTGACCCTAGGAAGGATTGACAGGAGCGTTAGGGACGAACATATTCACATTTTGCCACTAAATAAGGCAACAATTTAGTATGAAACTTTTTAAAACATCCAAAATACCTAACTTTTATTTTTTTTTATTTTTAGATCATCAATGAATCAGCCTATCTTTCGTAGGCAATTGCGTGTAAACAATCTAAATGATCGATGGTCACTTCCGAAATGAAACATGAATTTTATTTCTCCTTAGCTTAAACTCCAAAGGAATTTTTTTCTGCTGGGAGATTTTTCACTGTGTCCAAGTCATTACTTTTAGATATTAATTTTTCATTTCCTCAAGATATTAGGTCACTATGGTTTACTGGCAAATAGTCATGTCCCTATTTGATTTTTTGATTATGAAAAAATAATATTTCAACAATTTTTGCCTGAAGTATCCTGCTGATAATTTTCTTGAGTATCACAAAATACAATTTGTGGCTAAACTATTTTGTCGATAGCCAAGTATTAATTTCAATCACACTTTTAATTCAATCATTAAGATAACTAATAGACTATTGCATTTTTAGTTCAGTTCTAATTGGTCGACATTCAAAATATTATTTTTATAGAGTAGTCATCTAAGTTTATCTATCCTTAACTTCCAGCGCTTAACACATGCTTATCATTTTAAGAAACCCATGTACTGAGTTTGCACTTGACTTCTCCATTGCTTTGTCACCGTTCTTTGGTGTCACATTCTCGGTGTTGTGTGCTAATTCTTTCTCCATTTGGACCGTCGCCATAATGCTCTATGAAAGTATATGCATTCAAACTTTGGCTCAACAAGGGGATGAATACCTTGTCGTTGTGCATGAGATCGGTGGAATGTTTCTACTTAAGTTTTTTTTTTGAATACCACTAGAGATAGAATATTTTGAAGATAGGCTTTTAGATATGTGTAAATTGTGTTCTAAATTTATAACTAAAGGACAAGATGATCTCTCAAAATAAAAATAAAAAATAAATATGTTAATTAAACTCTTAAGCAATTGATTTCTTTTTGTCACCCACTGAGAAATAGTACATGGCATGTTTCATGTTGTAATGAAACATGCCTGTTGCTGGTTTCATGTTTAATTGAGAGGACAAAAAAGTCAATTTCATATGTTTCTCTTATTACTCTTACGATAATCCTTATGTTCAGAGAACATATTTTCAAAATTTAAAAGTTCTTTAGTCTGTCCAATTTAGTTTCGAGGTATCCTCCATCGCATTTGATATGAAAATATTCTCTACTTTGGATAAATGCTCAAACTTAATTCCATGAACCTAGAAAAATTTGCCATCAAAAATTTGGTCGAAGGCAATGGTAATCATATCTTACTGAATCCAACCAGGCCACCTTATCCGCTATCGAGACTAAGGTATATCTCCATTACAACTCTCTCCACCCTTGTGGCCTTCTGCTCCCTTGTCCAAGGTGACACATTGTTGACACTACAAAAAATGTTACATCGTGGGATGAATTTATAAAATATTTTTATCATAAAAAATTTTAATTTGGCAATGAAAATAGATTCGTCATCAAATGTAGGATGACCAAATTTGATGGTGAATAATAATTTTATTGGTAAATCTACAATGAGTACAGATTTGTCATCAATATGCTAATTTGACTAATCTGTGACGAATCAATTTCGTCCTAGAATCTAGGATTTATCTGTGAATTCATTCCAAATTTTGGGATGAAATTTGGGACGAAAAATAATTCGTAGCTAAATTATCGATACACAGTAATTTACGATATATAATTTGGCAATAATTTTTTTTTTGTCTCCAAATTCGTCTCTAAGTAAAAAAAAATTGGATAGAACCTATTCATTTCTACAATTTATCGTGTTAATACAATCCAATTCAATACATTTACAAACATGTTTCAAACAAATCCAAATGACATGGAATGCAAACCACAATGACATGTCGATTTACGTAGTTCGGAGATCAAGCTCCTACTCCACGGTTGTCCGTAAGGTGTGTTGGGACCTTGACGCTGCTAGAGGGGGTGAATAGCGTCTCACCTAAATCGTCACTTCCTACACTTGTTAGTACGCAGCGGAAAATAAAATACAAATACTAACAATAAGAAAGCTAAATTAAAACAAGAGAGAGATGCAAACCAAGCTACACAATCATTTAACGTGGTTCGGATATTAGGGCTCCTACTCCACGGCTATCCGTAAGGTGGACAATCCCGATCCGTCGGTGGATGATTCCCCGGCAAACTCCGGCTAGCTCAAACCTCCTTGTGGGTGGAGAAACATCACCACAACCCTCACAAGAGCTCCTTTGACGCTAGGGCACAGGTAGACTACTAATAGAGATTAACCACCTCTATTT
>JBBMJZ010000104.1:1933003-1946143 GCA_037833815.1 Zingiber zerumbet | reverse complement strand
AAGTGTGGTGGTAATTATATAAAATGATAATTTTATTAAAGTTAAAAATATAATGATAATTATGTAAAATGATAAATTTATTAAATGTGTAAATATTAATTTTTAATTTTAGACCATAAATAAAAAAAGCAAAGCGAGAGAAAACATCAAAATTTTGCTTTCTGATTTTAAGTAAAAGTTACAAAAATTGACATTCATATCTAAGTAGAAACTCTACCCAACGCTCCCTAACACAAATTGACAACTTTGGTATCAAGCAGCACAAGCGAAGGGGAATTTACAAACATTAAACCATCTTCAAACCCAAATGAGTCGACGAGGAAGTAATGAACCATCCGATCAGGCCGGTGGGATGATAAAATTAGATAAGCCAATGGAATACTCGAGCCCAGTCGATTTGAAGCGAGCAGTTAAATTAAGTGGGCCAGTGGAATAGATGGATTGGATGAGTTAATCATGTTTATTCGGTGTTTTTAATCTTTTTTCCCCATAAATTCTCGAAGTGAAGAAACACCAAAACCTAACCGTCAGACTTCAGAGAGGCAGACTTAACTGGCATTAAAAGTGTGTGAAGTGACAAAAGGCGATCATATAAACACACATAATTAAGAGCTCTAATAATTTAGAAAGTCGAATCCAAATTTGAGCTTGCTTCACTGATATAATTGAGAGCTCTAATAATTTAGAAAGTCATAGCAGACTGTGATACTGTGATGCCAACAAACGACATGTGTGTTTGAACATGAACATGAAGATGAAGAGTAGACAATACATGTTGAACGAGAAGAGCAAAGTAGAATGTCAATACAAATAGCAAGCTACAATACTATAACCTGCTGAGTCACTATCAATCAATCGACTGCAAAAAGAATTTAATACACCAAGCTTCGACAATCAAACTAAACCCTCCCTTTAGTAGAAATCCCCCTTGCTAATCTCCTTTCCTGGACTTGCCTTCCTTCTAACTAAACAATAACAACTACATTGTCTCACTCGCTGTGTCGTAATGTCCCTGTCAACTAATACCTCCTACCTGACAGTGTAGTGGTTCTCCCATCACTTTTCACCTCCCCCACCTCGTCTGTACAAAATTTCAGGGGAAATACATGGAATATTAAAAGAAAATGGAATCGGATACCAGGATAATTTCTGAATCTAAGAAATTGAAAGGAAAAAAAATCTGCCAAATCCTGCTGCTAATTGAGTGTGCATGTTGCTCATCGTGGGTTGGTTGCTGCGTCTGCGTCTCAAGCTCGCCGGCGAATGTACTCGAGGAGATCGCAGTCGTCGGTGACGACAGTGTTGTGGTCGGCCATGTTGCGCATCTCGACAACCTTTCTGTGGGAGTTGGAGTGAACGGCGGGGACGAAGGTGGGGCTGGCGGCGGGGCGGTACTCCGGGAAGAGCCGGCCGGACTTGTAGCGGACGCCGCAGGCGTTGCAAAGGGTCTTTGGACCGAGAGGCCCCGCCCTCCACTGCGGGGTCTTGGTGATTTCGCAATGCAAGCACTTACGCACCGCCGGTGGCGAGCACGAGTAGTCCCCCTCGTCGGTTGGATGGTTCCTCTTCTTGCTCTTTTTGGTGGGAAGCGGCCGCGGCGGAGCGCGAAATGATGACTCATCGAAGCTCTCGGAGGAGGGCGGAGAGGGAAGGGCCGCAGCCGTATCGGTTGGCGCCGGCATGGAACAGGGGACGACGACGTGGGGGCGGGGCACGAATGCGGCCGGACGCGCGCGCTTGGTCCGCGCGCGAGCGGGAACGGCTAGAACCGTGGGTGGCTCCGGCCTGCTAAGAGGAGGACGAGGAAGCGCCCTAGTGTCCTTCTTACCGCCGATGAAGTAGGAAGCAGAGGTCGACGATGAAGAGTAAGAGGACGATGACGACGACTCGCTGATGCCCCTGCCACCGGTGTTCGTGCTCGCTTCGAGCACAGAGACAGGGCTCGAAGTGCGAAAGAAACAACGCTGATCGGCTTTAGTTTCGCCGGTTCTGTCATCGCTGGTGGCACTTTTGTCGACAGCGTCGCCGCCGCCGCCGCCGCTATGGAGACCGAGGGAGGACTCAGGGTCATGAAGGAATTTGGACATCCATTCCAATTGCATAATGTCAATCTCATCCCACTGCCATTTCCACAAACACCACAACGATCGTCAATTATCAAAATTTTGCCACAATTATTGATATAAATCGCACAATAAAATCTCGTTTTTCTCATTCCAATCAATCACCGGACCAAATTGAAAACTTACAGCGCCTAGCTTGTCCTCTTCCTTGCTGAAGTCGACCCCAGCCTTGTTGTCTGCTGTAGCGAAGCCATCGAGCGAGTCCTCACCGACGCCGTCTCCTAAAACCTCATCGGAAACCGGCACCGGAAGCGGCGGAATCAACAGCGCGCCACTCACGCCGCCGCAGGGCTCCAACAGCCCGAACACGTCCTCTTCGCCAGGGAAGTCGAGGAAGTCCTCGATGTGGTCGAACAAGTCGCCCATGCCGTCCTCCATCACCTCCCTCTCTGCACACACACATGACCATCAATGAGACGAGGACAAATCAATAACGCCATTAACGCAATGCTTTGGGGAACGTTAGAATAATTCGAATACATGCGTCAGAGATGAACAGGACGCAGCCACCTGGCAAACTGCGCTGAACGGAAAAGAAAACAAGGAGACGCGGGGACCGAGGGCAGGAAGGTTTATCTGCGTACAGGGAGGACAGAGGGCCGTAGAATAATACACGATCTACTCCGCAGACGTGGCGTTCGTGGATTGGTCCGGACGCGTCATTTTGCCAATCAACGGCCCGGCATCAACGCCGCCACTTGAGCGGCAATTTGACCAATTATTTTTTTCCCAAATATAAATGATAATTAAACAAATAACTAAATTGCAGAACTTTGGTAAATCACAATCACAGATATAACATTTACATTTTAGGTGTCAAATTTGGCTGGAGGGTTCCAGGTCAGCGGCGGAGACCGCGTGGGAGGACGCCGCGAAGACTGCTTCTTCCTTCGCGAAGGAAGCAGTCAAAGACGAAGGGAAGGTGAATGGAAAGACGAGAAATGGCAGCCGACGAGAAAGGAAGCGTGCAAGGAGAGCCAAAAAAAAAAAAAATCTTCGCACGGTAACGACTCCTTCACGAGATGAACCAATCCACCAAAAATTCATAAAAAAAAAACCTCATCGTGGACACAAATTGAGTAAAAGGGAGAGAAGAATCAAGCTTTGTTTTCGTGTGAACCGAATCAAGGACAGCGAGCAAGCGAGCTAGAGAGCACAAATCAGGCGAGCAGAAGACCATTACTTGGTCCATGAAACAAAAACGGCATGAAAATTAACCTGCAGGTGTATGCACGTCCTCAACGAGTAAAGAAGTTCGCCGGGGACCAACTGTTTCTTGCAGAATTAGCTCTTCTCCGAGCTCCCTACTCGGGCAGGTAGATGAGAGGGGAGAGGGAGAGGGAGACTTCTCGAGATGGTGAAAAAGAGAGAGGGGGGGAATAAAAAGGATGGGTGGCGATGACTCCACCACCACCGCAACAGCAACAGCGCCACCTCCACCAGCAATAGCTGAGCGGAGGGATGAGATTATAATTAGTGGAGTGCAAACTAATTGCGATGACCCACAGGTTGGTCAGTAATTGGTAAGGTAGCCCTCCTCTCTCTCTCATTGCTAGCTGGCTTCCTCCCACATCCCCTTCGCTATCATCCTGACGTTGTCTCCCTGCCTCTCTCTCTCTCTCTCTCTCTCTCTGGCTCGCCGGTAGGTCCCGCGCCACCACAAGGGTCCCAGCCGCACAGTGCCTGAGAGTGATATTCTCTCTCTCTAAATTCCATCGTAATGTCCGGCCGGTTGCACCCAAATTGCAAAGTCTGTCCTAGTCACAATGAAATTGGTGACCAATAAACTAAACGCCCTTTAATCCGTGATATGGTCGATTCTGGTTTTAATTATAATCAAATTGCATAATTTTCAAAGGAAATTTGCGGAATAAACTTGTGGATGATGACTGATACATCCACGATACTGTAGCTGTCTCAGTGGAACGTAATTATAAAATAATCTTTAAAGTCTTCAACATGCCAATATATATGCAAGCATGAACTGAAAATTTAAATATATTTCGTCCTCTTCTTAAGGAAGTCGGGTCAAACAAGGATCCGGTCAACTATATACATCTCCACGCACGCATATGATCTATATATATATTTAAAAAATCAGTATAATCTAATTAATTTAGATTGCTGCTTTCTTTTAAATTAGTTTTTTAAATCATTTTCCCTTTTTTAAAACGTAAAGTCTGTTGGAGTACGAGTGGTGGTTTGGATTTCTGCTTTCCGGTGATGATGAGCCTCCTCCTAAATCTAACTTGGGTTGCACTCCTTCGAAGCATTCTTTCATTTGACTCTGTTCATGATATTTTGGAGGTGAATTAAAATAAAATAATTTTTTATTGATTTTTTTTCGGAAAAGAAAAAAAAGAAGAGAGAGAAAAAGTTAAGCCGTTGCTATCGATAGTCTTCCCATTAGATTTAGACCGGAGGGAGAGATGAAAAAGAAAAGGGGAAAAAAACGCAAGACGCGTCGAGGCCGTCCATCTCGCGAGCGACGGTCGTCGTTGAACCCGCCGGGAATGGCGGGGGAGGGAGGGGTGGGAGGGCGACGTTCCGTGAAGGCAAAGCGACGACGTGCACCGCATAATTCTCTGACAGATCGCAGGCCGTCACATGGCCACCGCGCACCGGCGTATGCGGGCATCTTGGGTGTAAAATTTCTGTATTCGTCTCGGGATCGCTCCATATTAAAATATTCTTTCCTCTTTTTAACTTTTCAACAAATCCTACGACGCGAAGAGGAAAAGCGAGAGGGTGCCGCGGCTTAGGTGTGTCCCAGAACACTTTATTCGTTACCCGCACATGCACCCACGACGGCGCCAGATGGATCACAGCCATGAACCGACGCGTTTCCGTCACGTGAGCCACCTCGCCAACTTATGCTGGGATGTTACATGCTATCGCGGCGTATAATTTACTGGATGATGACAACTTTAGTATAATAGAAAAGGGATTCATTTACAATGGATACATATTTTGAAATTCTTATAAGAAAAATAAAAAGAAAAATGCGTCTTTTGATTATTTAATGGTAGATTATAAATTGATTTTATAATTTATATTATTTTACATAATATGTAGATAAATTGTGAGAGGTATTTGAAGTGAGTATAATATCTTTTTACTATAATATTATAATAATTAGAATTATTTTATCCCGGGATGTCCTATTGATTGACGGATGATAATTTTATTATAATAGGACAGAGATTAAATCTTGACGACCACATGACCTTAGAAAAAAAAAATCTCATACTCCTAGCTGACCCTGTGATTTATCCTCTTTCATATAACTTATGGACAGGCTGTGAGTAGCGTCTAGGATAAATTTAATCACTTTTTTTCTACAACAATTAGTATTACTTGCTTTGCCTTCGTGGATTGATGCACTTGGTATTTGTATGGATAATTATTTCAATAAGTGTTAGGATTAATTTTCAACGTGTATAAAATGGTTGTATGACCTCTCATATAAAAAAATTGCTATGCTAGAATAAATGTCCTTACGATTTACCTTTTCCAGATAATATTCCTAGAGGAACCACTAAGGTAATCATTTTACTTTTTGCTCCAATTAACACCACTTGCTTGTCTGCCACTTAATATATCCAACAAAAAAAATTTAAACTGAGATTAAAATTTTATCAATCCATTTTAGCCCGCGACTCATGCGGATCAACATGTGAAGAGCTGGTATATATTGACCCATATATTAAAAAAATAAAAATTTAAAACTAAAATTAAAAATTCAATGAGCTTATAATTCACAATACGGACTTAAAAAATTTAACATTTTATATATATTTTTTTACTTTTTGAAAGGCTCCTAGAACTGTCTAATCCGTAATCTGTCTTATATTAAGTGATTTCTCAATCTCTCATAATAACGGGCCAGCCTATCTCACTACATTATATGATAGTTTTTAACTGATCAGCACTAATGTCCGTTCCCTTAATAAAATATAAAGAAAATAATTTATACTGAATATGCATAATTTTTTTTTAAAAAAACTCAGATTATAAATTCTCTTTTGATAAAAACTAAACGATCCCTTTTTTTGCAGCTCTAATTTAGTATGCCCGGGCCCGGCCCTAAGAGAGTATATTGTATCTGTGATGCATGAGCGACCAGCGATATCATCTAATACAAAACTGAACGTGATAATCATAAATAGTTTGTAAAAAAAAACAAAACAAAAAACAAAAAAAACAAAAACAAGCATTAAGCATATATGTTAAACGTGCATATAGCTGCATATTTTTCTTCGTGCATTTTCGTTTGTCTTCTTGTAATAAGGAATTGCCCCTCGACCATGATGTTGATCGTATTTTTGTTTTAATACGAATCCAAAAAAATTATAGTGTTTCGCGACCACAAACCTACGTGGTTAGTTACTTGACGTCGCTCAATACCAGCTGTAATATAATTAGGTTGGCGAGGTTTGGCCGGTAAAATCCACTAAAACCATGTTGGTTACGACGCACCACTTGCTTTATGCGGTTCCCATCGCCTTCCAACTTGTATGCACCCTCCCGCTAGGCGGCGTGGGTACGTGTTTTCTTCTTCCAATTTGTTATTATTATTTCGTATTTATTTGATTTTTCTTCCGAATTAAACCTACCAAATTAATGCAGAAATAGCGGACGAATAAGACGGAGCCAATCGATTGTTTTGGAAACGAATAATAACAATATTCGACAATGACCGAGAGCGTCGGTGACCGACAGTCGAAACGCCGACAGCGCGCCCGGCGTTTGGTCGAGGCAGAAGGCAACGGCCGGCGAGGCCGAGGGACAACGGCGAGGACGAATTAACTTCCGCCACGTACGAGAAGCCTAACGAATCCAGCGGACCTGAAATCGTGTCCGGTGTTCGTAAGTGGGACGAATGCCAGTTCCCGAAAAAAGAGTCGGTGGCATTATTGAGCACGTGTTAGTGGCCGTGGGTCCCACGCTTCCGGTTCGTTTTCATTGATTTCCATCGGTTTGGTTCGATCGGTTCATTCCAGTCGACCGTTTCAGTCAGTAAGTGCAGTTGTAACAAATCAATCTCATCGGTAGATTCAGTTGTTTGGAAAATTGCGCGCAATCTGACAAAGATACGGACCTAATTTGATTGGAAAACGACGAAAAAAACGACGGCCTAATTGAATGGAAGATGGGTCAGGCCTAATTCGATGGAAACATTGAAATGGACGATTTCAGTCGCTTGAAGACGAGAATGGTTCCCACGCAACACGTTCTGCACAAGGTAGAAATATTTTTATATGATTTATACCTAATAAAGGATTCTCAGATGTACAAAGTTTCCATCGATAATGTAGTTTCGTCGATAATGAATTTCATGAAAGAATCTGTTGTATACACCATACAATCTGATCCTGATTTAAAATAAGTTATTTTCGAGACTCAAATCTATAATCTCCCTATCGGA
Source organism: Zingiber zerumbet (assembly GCA_037833815.1). Classification (NCBI taxonomy): domain Eukaryota; kingdom Viridiplantae; phylum Streptophyta; class Magnoliopsida; order Zingiberales; family Zingiberaceae; genus Zingiber; species Zingiber zerumbet. Next base: position 1,938,592 of record JBBMJZ010000104.1, on the reverse strand, counting down.
CAACAATTTTACTATTATGCCAGCATCCTTTTATAATTTGACAATAATCTAGTATGATTATTTCCAGTAATTTTTTCCCATGCAAAATAAAATCCAAGTTGATTTTTCCTAATTTACCTATTTTTTTAAAAAATATATACATATAAAAAAACATAAACAGATTGGATTGCTACTGCAACTATGCAAACAAATGTATGGTTCCTATTGAAATCCATGGCCTATACTAACTTTTTAAACCCAAATAAGCTACTTCATATATAGTCCAAGTTAGGGGCGTAGCCAAATTTAAATTTATCTAGAGCTAATTGTCAAGCTATAATAAATTAATTAATTTAAAAATATAAATAAAAAACTGAGTATTAACTTTTTAAAACTATAGAACAACAATATCTAATATTCCATACATTCAAAATTAAAGCATACATAAAAAAAATGTTATTGAAATTGTACTCTTTGATTTTTCTTAAAACAAAACTCATTAATTATTATATCATTATCAATTTTTTCAACCAACTCCCGTTCAACGTAGATGACCATAGAATCTGCTAAAATCTCTTCTTTCATTTATTACGAAGTGATGTTTTAACAAGTTTCATAGTTGAAAATGCTCGTTCCATTGTTGCTGTAAAAACGAAAAGAGTTAAAACAAGGCAAATTAACCTGTCAATTAAATAAATATATTAGATTTAATATATAAGTGAATGATATAATTATAATGTATAAACTATAACAAATGAGAAAAAAATCACTTGTCAATCAAATTATAGGTTCCCAACTTATTTGTTTTAACTAATCTTCGACATATATAATTCAGAAATAGTTGTTAAATTTTGAAATCTTACATGGCCAACAACATCAAACTTATAATGATCCAATTGCATTCTCAAGTGGTGCAAATATTGTGCATCAAAATGAAGAGGATAAAATTTCTCAGCAAGTCGATAAATGTGATCAACATTAAGAAGCTTAAAATTTTCTTTAGGTTCCAAAGCACAACTAAGAGCTTAAGAAGTTCAACTACCTCATCCTTGTATCTACTATTAAGTTCTTCAATTTAAAAATCTATTGTAGCAACAAATACATCAAATCGATAGTGGTGTTCAACTATAATTAAGTCATTTTGTTGACAAGAACGACCTATAACAGATTTATAACGATCTTCCATATGAGGTATCTCAATATCATATTGGCACGAACTTCTTTCAGATAACTAGGTAGAATAACAAAACATTCTTCTCTCAAAGTATGAAGCAAAATTTTAGTAGTTGAAATACAGTACATTGCATTTAAAATATCTAGAGATTTCTCTTGAAATGCTCTACAAAGCAGATTTGTTATCTCCATTATCTTTTGTATCAAGTGTAATATAAATATGAAATCAAAAGACTTCATTGCAATCAACAAGTCACTAGCTTCGCCACAGATGGAGTTAGAAGACTCATCAACCACCATCTTTTCAAACACGGCAATCACAGAGCTATACATATCAATCATGTAACAAATTGAGTCAAAATTAGAACTCCAACGAGTCTTTCAAGGTCGTAGTAAATTGTCAATTTGATTACATCTTCTACTGGTATCATGTTCACCAGTAGCTATCATATATGCAATTTCAATTCTTTAAGCAGAATGTAACTCAGCAGAACATTTAGGAGATGCATTAATAAGATTACAAATTGAATTTAATTTTGAAAAGAATAACTAAATGGATACCTCTTTTTCAGCAACTGCAGTTAATGCTAGTTGAAGTCAATAAGTGAAACAATGTACATAATATGCACATAAACAATCTTTTAAGAAAAGAGCTTGTAATGCATTCTAAGAACCACACATATTGCTAGAACTATCATATCCTTGTCCCCGTATATTGAGAATATGCAAGTCATAACTACCAAGAGCATAAGATATTTCTTTCTTAAGTATTGCAGTAGTTGTATCAGTTACAAGTACAATGGCGAAAAACTGCTCTTGTAAAAAACCATCAATATCCACAAATCTCAATACAATAGTCATCTGCTCCTTGTTAGATGTATCTCTTGTTTCATCAACTAAAATGTAGAATTTTGCATCCCTAATTTCTTTACTAATCTTAGTTCTCACTTGGTTGGCAAGCATATTTAAGATGTCTTTCTAAATATTTGGTGAAGTATACTTTTAATTTTTTAGATCTTTCTCTAAGATGATGTTCTCAACACTCTCATTCATTTTTCTCATAAATTTTATCATCTCAATAAAATTTCTATGATTATTAGAAGATGGAGGCTCATCATTCCCTCTAAATGCACATGTTTACAAAGTGAGTTGTCGAATGATTTCAATAGTTGTTGTAAGCCGCAATTTGTTCTTCTACTTTTCTTCTAAATAGTGTGCATTCATCACTTTGTCAATATGATAAGATATATTCATCAAATTATCAAGATATTTCACATAATTTTTATGTACTAAAGTATTGCATCCTATATGCATCAAAAATGCGTATCTATCCCCATCATTAATTCACTTCTAATATTTGAATCTATCCATCGTAAATACAGGATTGCGAGGATGCTCATGTTCAAACAAGAAACATGGAAAGAAAAATGCATCATCTTTCAAAGGAGAGTACTCTAACCAAATAAATTTTTTGACCAATGACTTTAAAATCGTCGATTTTGACTTCCAAATTGGATCAATGGATACTCATTCTTAATAGGTTGACATGATCCCATCTAAATATAAGTTCGTCTAATTTCATCCGTCTGATTAACAAAATATTTTCATATCAAAAAATGTAATGTCAGATCAGGTTCAAGAGAACTGACATCAACATTAATTATAAGAAATTTGTTAGGTTGTTGATCACTGAAATTTAATATATTAATATTGGATAGAGAATGTCCCTGACTTGTCGATGTTTGCTCTTTTACTTTAAAAATAAGTTGATTTTTTTTTCTTCATTCCCTAAGTTTTCTGTATTAAAGTGAATAAATATATAAATTATCATCATCCAATGATGAAGAAATACTCCTTAGTGACCAATCTAATATAATATGATAGGAAGCCATATATCTAGCAAACAATAAAGAAAAGTAACCAATTATATAAATAAAAGTAACCAAATTAATTAATAAACCTATTAATAAATTTAATCTATTTCAAAAGAAAATAATAGTAGTTAACTTGTACAGATAATATTAAGAGAAAATAAACCTGTGGTGATGGTCGCACAAATATCACATACTGTTCGAGAGAAAGGATGTCGTGGTTGTATTCATCGAGTCCCAACTGGATGCCTGTATAGGACATGAATATGAAATATCAAGTAAAAAATAATGTAAAAATCTTCAAGAAATAGAGATATTACACTGTTGAGAAAGGAGATAGAAGGCAATCTATTTCAAAGGCGAATGGATCTACTCAAACCCAATGAAGAAAAAGGACAAAGAGGATCGAAACCAAAATCTTTCGCACTTGTGGCTCCGCAACTACAAGGAGGAACAAGGAAGGTGGCAGCGCCAGTTGCTCGTGCGGTGTGTGACAGATAGAGCACGTCGTGTGGGGAGGTAAGCGTCGTATAAATATTTTGGTTTAATTAAAGTTTTTGGCAAGAACCGTGCAATAGGGAAAAAATAAGAGGAAATTAATGTGCAATAGGGAAACAAATAAGAGGAAATTAATGTTACGGTATGGCATAATTTTTTATTTTATTTTATTTTAAATGGGTGAGGATGGAGCCCACCCTAACCCAAGGATGGCTCCTCCCCCTACCAACACCAGCCTTGGATTGAAAGACGGACTCACATAATTACTTATCTACCTAGACTGAGAACGAGGGGAGTTCAGTCGGGTGGACGAGCGTGTAGGAGAAGTGATGGGGGCATGTTCAAAGGATGTGCGTTGACGTGCGACGAGTACATGGAGTAGGCAAGGTGAAGTTCATGTCCTCTCTCATTCTCTCTTTGACTGATATAAAAGAGTGCTCATATGGGTGCAGTTACGAAGAGACTGTTTTGAGTTAGCTAACTACTCCATTTCTATTCTTCTTCTTCTTATTATATGTTTGACTTGAATCTTCTTATTATATACCTGACTTAAATATTGGAGAGTTTTGTTAAAGTCCTTCTTGACCCCTTCAATTTTTTTTATGCTTGCAGCCTCAGGTACAAATCAGCTCGTCGTATAACAATTCGTTTACTGCTTCCATATGTTCAACATGCTAGATGTGGGCCATGGTCAGAGGTTCGGCGTGCTAGAGAGGGTAAACCATCCATTCGAGCCTTTAACTCTCGCTAGAGAGGGTCCAAATCAATTTTATCCAACGTATGAGAGTTTTAACTCTATAATATTGTATTTAGGCTAACAATAATTTGGACAATGAAATTAGTACACAATGATCATGGAGAGTTTTATTCATCTGGAAGTAGTACACAAGAAAGAAACAAGAAGCAAACAAGATGACGAAGAGAAGCAAGCAAAAACGCTAAAACATAAACCTATTGAAATATAATCAACATCCCATATTAAAAATATATGAAAAAGATCATGAATTTATAAGAGGAAGATATCTCTATTAGTATAAAATCTTTTAGGTAGAGTCCAAAAATAAATCTATGAGGACTTAGACCCAAAGTGGACAATATCATTGTAAGGATCTAGCGCGCTAAACATATGAAAAGCACAGTAGGAAAATAAACTAGATCATTTCCAAAAGATCCATGCAAAGGAGAAAACACATATATACTATGTTTGATGATATTTATACCTTTGTTGCGTGCCCTTCGCAATCCGGACAACAACTTTAATTTTCTTTGGATGCATATCTCAGCGCGATCAAGTGTTCATGCATCTATGGTATCCACAAGAACACATGAAGGTTTGACCAAGCATGAAGAAGAAGGAGAAGCTCAAGAGTCACTCCAATTTTTCATCTAATAAAAATTCCATCAAAAATCATATTTATATTTATCCAATGAATACCAAGGGTTTTTTTGTCTCTTTGTCTTTCCCTTAATGGGTTGAATTATTATTGGATTATTATATTAAATTAACCATTAACCCAATGAGTCTAACTCATTAATCCAATGTGTCTAATTCGGATTGGACTCAATCTAATGAGTGGATTCATTTGAATCTAACTCAATGAGTAACCTAAAAAGCCTAATCATCTCATAATGGGCTCTTAGGACTAAATACTAACAATCTTCCACTAGCACTAATATCAATCACTACTAAGATAACATCAACACTTTGGATTAATCCATTATTGTTAAGGTCTTTAGTATTTTAGTCAATAAAAATAAACTCATCTACAAACTAACATATTCTTTGTGTGTGACCTAATAGGCTCTCGTAACGTTGATATTGTATCTAAAACCAATTTAGATACATAAGCAATGAGTGACATTTAGCAAGGCATCATTGCTACCTAAGTGATGAGAATGTCGAGATCCAACTTAACCTTTCCGTATCTATTATCTTGTATGACTCAATCTCTCTATCCTTGATATCTAGATTGATCAATGAGGCATAGACTGTGTCATTTTCTTATCAATCTTTGTGTTTCTTGATCTCTAAGTAGACACACTCAAACAAATAAGCTCGATCTCTTAT
>JBBMJZ010000104.1:1884625-1898506 GCA_037833815.1 Zingiber zerumbet | reverse complement strand
AAAACCTAAGGCTTCCAAGGTTTTGTGATTCCTGGTTCTATTCCCTAATTGCTGATGTGGCGGGAATGTTGCATCACTAGGAATCACCAATTACTTAAACCAAACAAGATTATCGTTGATAACCAACTAAGGTTATCAACGATAACCCCGAACCAAACACGCCCTTAATGTCATGTTTAAACGGATGAGCGAAATCCAAAACTAATAAAAAAAAATTCATAGTAAAAATATTTCAAGACGGAAGAGAAGCATAAACATCAGTTGATAATTTTAGAGTCAAATTGATCATCTTAAAATCAGACGAAAAGTAACAAATATAATTTTCCTCTAAATAAGGCGCACATCAACAGATAAACAGCGCATAAATCTCTCGTCAAAAAATCGTTCCTCGTCGTCGATTCAGTTCCGTTCGTTCGTTGGAAAGGAGCAGTGGCATTGCCCCATTGCTGCATTCTGGGTCGAACGAAGCCTTCAACCAGTTGGTCACTACAAGCTCCATTTATTCTGTGTTCGATAGACGCCAAGAAGTCATAACCTTCTTCTTCCTCTTTCACTGAAGCAAACAATAAGTAGTAGCCAAGGAAATTCAGTATTACAGAGGAATGCTCTTTCTTTATAGTATTAATACAGAATTACAAATTTGTAATTCTTTGGTGATCATTATTTTTTCTAGCAGACCCATGCTCTGAATAAAAAAATACTCCTACCCCTAGTTACTATTGAATAATATTAATTGGTAATCTTTAAAATTTTGGAATTACATGGTCACACTTTGGGAAATAAAACTACGATTGTATGGTCCAAGTAGGGGAAAAGAAGAATTGCATCGAAAACTTACCAATAGTTGATATGGTTGACTAGTTTTAATGTTAATGTATCGTGTTCCATTTTGCATTATAAATTCGAACATGTCAAGCACTTAGAGAGATAAGAGAGTAAGCGAGAAATTGTAAAAGAGTGTGCTTTAGCAACTCCCACTTCAATCAAAAATCTCCTTTCCTCAAATTTCTACAATTCCAAACCCAACGAATTTGGTATCGTAACCACCACTGCCCTCCGAAATCTGATTTCTTTGAAGATAGGGTAAATTTTTTCAAAATTCAAAAGTTGAGTCTACATTAGGAAAATTTCTAGCAGAGCTCATGCAGAAGATTTCTCTTTTTCTTGATTAAATGACATCTATTTTATTCATATATTCTCCGAACCAAGTACCTACCTTTGAAGGTGAATATTATGAGTTTTGGAATAGTCAAATGTAGACATTCTTCATCTCTTCGGACCTTTGGGAAATTATATATTGACACTGCGTTACCTTCAACAAAGAGTTGGGAAAACTATTTTTTCCTCGTATCTTTGGTGTCATGATGGGAAAAGAGATTTGGCAAATATTAAAAATAAGAATTTCATGGAATAGAGAAGACAATTGCGTTAAAACTCCAATCTTTATAGAGAGATTTTGATAATTCAAGACTGGTGCAATGAGAGACCGTATAAGATTTTTCTTCAGAGGTCTCAAATATTGTCAATAGAATAAAAGGCTACAGAGACACGATTCAAGATAAAAGAATTGTTGAAAAAGTACTTCGATCTCTTCCTCCAAATTTGATTATGTTGCTGTTGCAATCGAAAAATCCTAGGACTTATCAAATATGCCTATATATGAGTTGACTGGTTCACTTTTCGCACATGAGCAAAGAATCAATCATTCTAATGCTCAATCAACTAACCTTCAAGTCGAAGTAATCATTGATCATTTTAAGAAATTATGGAGACTCTAGCAATGAAGACTCAAGATACGCAAGGAAAAATCTAACAAATGGAGGAAGAATAAAAAGAAGACAAATTGAAAAGCTAAGACCTCACAAAAATTTGGTAACGTTGAATCTTATATTATTTGCAAAAAGTCAAATCTGAGTCAAGTGATTGCTATTATAAATGTAAAATATGCAAAATTCCTAACCACTCTAAAGGGTTTAGATTGCTGATTTTAAAAAAAGGAGAAAAAAGAAGATGCTGCAAATTTCTTCAAAGAAAAACATGAGATTTTATTCTATTCTCAACATGGTTATGCATCAAAACATCAATGATATTTGGATAGCGGTACTAGCAACCACATGATGGGAAACAAAAAAAATATTTGAGAGCTCAATCCAAATATTAGCTCAAGTATTATTCTTGGTGATGGAATTTAAGGAAGTGCAAAAGGAAAAGACACTATTTTGTCCAAATAAAGGGAGGTAACAAAAATCTCATTAGGATGTACTTTATGTTCCAAGTTTTTCATACAACCTTTTAAGTATTGAACATTTTATTCAAAAAGATTTTTCTATCTATTTTGATGATGGAAAGTGCAAAATTTTTTATAAAAAGAAAAAAAATTACTATTGTAGCAAATGTTGAAATGAAGAACAAAACTTTTTCCATCATGTTGCCACTAAACAATGATTCTGCATTTAAAGTTGAAGATGCAAATTTATATCAACTATGACATTTTCAAAATGGTCATCTTAATCAGAGGGGTCTTCATTTACTTAAGAAGAAAAATATGGTGATCAGTATTTCCAATATTCAAATCGCAAGTAATATTTGTTAGGGATGTGTCTACAAAAAGATGCATAAGCTTCCATTTCCAAAGTTATAATGGCGAGCTAAAGCATCACTAGAACTTGTTCATTTTGACATTTGTGGACCAATGCAAACTAGAAATGAGAAGTATTTTATTATCCTTGTCAATGACTTCACCAGAATAATGTGGATCTATTTTCTCAGCCTAAATAATCGGAAACAGTCTCTACATTTCTATAATTACAGTACTGGTAGAGAGACAAAGTACTTTTCTTATAAAGACTTTAAGAACTGATCAAAGCGGAGAATATCTCTACAATTTATTCATAGAATATTGTAAAGACAATGGCATCAAAAGTCAATTAATAGTTAGTCAATGTCCTCAACAAAATGGCGTAGCCGAGAGAAAAATCACACAATTATGGAAATGGCAAGGAGTATACTAAAAGGCAAGGGAATTTCAAATCTTTATTGGGTAGAAGCTATACATACAACTATATATATTTTCAATCAATTGCCAACTAAAGCTGAAACATTGTATGAAGCTTTACAAAAAATAACCAAGAGTTGATCATTTTAAAATATTTAGCAGAATTGCATATACACTTATGTGCTAGTCACTATTCCAAAGGCTAGTAGCCACTCGTGATTTGCCTCCTCCGTATTGACCCTGGGACGGGTTGGCGGGGGCGCTGGGGGTGAGCATATTCGCTTATACCATCGCAACATTGTGAAAAGTTTGATAAAAAAAAGGTCAGAAACTTCTTTTCATTAGCTACAATGATAAATCAAATCATTTTTTAAATCCATCAGTAAACAAACTTATTATATCTTGAGTTGTTATTTTTGGTGAAAAGACGATTTGGAATTGGAAAGGGAAAGAAGTTGTCGACTCTGGATATTGCAATTTGATAATCAAGTGTCGTCTCAACCTGATCGATCTCAAGTCTATAACATTGATCTAGATTCCTGCACTAGAATTTCTACAATCAATGAAGAAAGTGACTCGGAATGTCCCCCAAGAAAAACCAGATTGCTGATTTTGTTGAGGTTGGTTTGTTCTCTTGTGAGCCTCAATCTTTTGAAGAAGCATCAAAAGAAGAATGCTGGATAAAAGCAATGCATAATGAATTATCTACAATCGAGAAAAACAAAACATGGGAGCTCGATGACTTGCCTAAAAGAAAGAAGACTATTAGTATAAAATAGATCTTTAAAATTAAATATAATGAAGATGGGTCAATTCAAAAACACAACTCGTTGCAAAAGGATATTCTCAACAACTAGGAGTTGACTTCATAGAAGCATCTCCCGTTGCAAGGATAGAAACAATTAGTACGACTCTAGCCTTAGCAGCTCATTTGGAGGTAAATGCTTTCCGACTTGATGTAAAATCAATATTCTTGAATGGTGAAATTCAAGAGGAAGTATATGTTGAACAACCTACGGAGTTTGAGATCAAAAAGAAATAAGCCAAGGTATTTCGACTTAAGAAGGGATTATATGGATTATGACAAGCACCCCAAGCATAAAATAACAAAATCAACAATTACTTCATCGAAAATGACTTCAATCGAAGTGCAAGTAAATAATCTCTTTATGTGAAGACAATTAAAAATAACTTCTTGGTCATATGCCTTTATGTCGATGATCTCATCTACTTTGGTACCAATAAAGCTATGGTGGAAGAATTCAAAAATAAAATGATGAGAGATTTTGAAATAACATACTTGAGGCTTATGAAATAATTTCTTCGAATTCAAGTCAAGCAAAGACTTGGAAGCATTTTTCTATCTCAAGAAAGTTATATCGAGGATATCTTCTCAAAAATTTTAGTACGAGTCAATAACTACTCCTATGTTGTTAAATGAAAATGTCCAAATTAATGATGATAGTGAAAAGGTTAATGTCACTCTCTATAGGAAATTAATTGGTTCCTTGATCTATCTTAACCCGAGGCCAAATATCACATATTCAGTAAGTTTGCTATCTAAATTTTTAAATGAACCAAGTCAAATTCATTTGATAGCGGCAAAAAAGATCTTACGATAAATTAAAGGGTACAAGAGTCATGGCATTGAGTTCAAAAAGGAAAACAATTGAAAGTGTATTGGGTATACAGATAGTGATTGGGTATGATCAATTGATGATTAAAAAAAGTACTTTTGGATATATTTTTTTTTTGTCTAGGATTAAATGTGATATCTTGGAGTTACAGAAGTAAAAATCTGTAGATCTTTAATAGAAGCAGAATATATAACTACAACATATGCATCTTGTAAGGCAATTTGGATTTAAAAAAAAAAATCAAAAGATTTAAAATTCAAGCAAGATAAGCCAACAATAATTTATTGTGATAACATGTCTGCAATTATAATGACAAAATCTAATCTTCCATGAAAGATCCAAGTATATTGAGTGCGACATCACTTCATTAGAAATTTAATTAATCAAGAAAAAATATGTATGGAGTTTATCATGACAAATGGACAGCTAATAGACATCATGATAAAACCCGTTACAATTGATAAGTTTAACAAATTTAAGAAGCAACTCAAGATTACAAGTTAAGAGGGGATATTGAATAATATTAATGGGTAATATTTGGAAATTTGGAATTGCATAGTCACCCTTTGGGAAATAGAAGAATTACAATTGCATGGTAAAAGTATGGGAAAAGAAGAATTGCAGTGGAAACTTACCAATAGTTGATATGGTTGACTAGTTTTAATGTCAATGATAAATGTATCATGTTATATTTTGCATTATAAATTCAAACATGTCAAGCACTTGAGGGGTCAGAGAGCATGAGAGAAATGGTAAAAGAGTTTGTTGTAGTGACTTCCACTTCAATCAAAAATCTCTTTTCCTCATATTTTTATGCTTGCAAACCCAACAGTCACTTGGTGGACACATATCTTTTGGAAAAAAATTACTCCCGCCCCTAGTTACTTGACAGTCGACTATAAATTAATCTTATATTTTACCTCTCGTCATATAATTTTAGAACGAACTGTAAAAGACGTTTGGAATATACTTAATCACCTTATAATATGATGGGCATGCAAATGATATAGAATCATTAATTTTTTTTATATATAATCTAGGTATATGAGCCTTTGGCTCAATTATTTTGGAAGGAAAGCAACCTTTTTCTTGATTTGTTCATTGATTAAATTTAGAAGTATGAACGATTCCTCATCTAGTAGCTTCAAATTTTTTTAAGGAAAAAAATATTATATACCAAAGACGTATAAAATTATTATTCAATCAAGTGAACAATAGAAGGGACATGAGAGCTATTGATCATCCATTATGGTCCAACACATTGCCACTCAAAGTGTCAAATCGGTGAGACGTCTCACCAACTTCATAATTTTTGCTTTGAATTGTAAGGGACATAACCCAATTGAGACGGGACAATATTATTGTATAATAATTGTACGAGAGCAATGCATAAATCATAATTTAATAATTATTAATTTCATACTTACATTTTATTGAGATATACTTCCTCTTAAATCTTGTATTATTATATGAGATTTACTATTGAAACTCAGTGTTTATGATCATACTTTTTTTTATACTTTAGCTATTTGTACTAATAAATAGTAGCTATCTATAATTCACCTTCTCTATAGTAAATCTAAGGACAGATTAACAGGATTCATATCTCATGTCTCATCTAGTTATCTTGACCTGACTCAAACAATTTATTTATTAAAATATTTAGCCGTCACAAAATATCTAAGTGACTTCTAAGTGGTGACAAAATTATGAACATAGCTGTGATCTTCTCACTGTGCCTGCACTCATGAATACTTAATAGATTTTTTTTTTGAGTTATTTAAAAAAAATAGATATTTTGATAAAGAAAAATATTTTTGGTAAATATGAAAGTAACTAAGGTATTTGTTTTTGTATATTTTTGAAAGCTTCATGCTAAATTACCCTATTTAAATGGATGTAGGACGCTTTATCTCCTCGTGCCCATTTTTTTAAGTCAAAACATGTCTGCGCTTGCCTTCTGTTTTTTTCTTCTCTTCCTTATCATACTCCTTTCCATTCTTCTTCTTGAGTAGACTTTCGTTTATGCTTCTCGTCCCTTGAACATCGTACACATTCTTCTCATCCACTGTTATACTCTTCCGCAGTCCTTTCGTCTCTCGGATGCACCGAACCCGTCGACTCCCTTCCCGTACCATTCTTCTTGCTTGACTTCCTGTGCTCCTAAGCTCCTGCACACTTAGACACAAGGATCAAAATTAAACATGATCTAACCTAACTTGGTTGATCACATCAAAACAACCACGGGGGTCCAACAATCTCCCCCTTTTTGATGTGCATCAACCCAAGTTCAAGTTAGGTAAAAACAGACAAGTAGTAATTGCAATAACAAAACATTTTAAGTATAAATTTGTAATAGAAGAAATTACAACATGTAATTCAATCTGATTTATAAAAATTGAGTTAAAACATAACTCTCCCTCAACTTATACTAATTCCTCTCCCTTTGATCACATTAAAATAATAGGGTACAAATTTTCAAGTGAATAAAATAATAATTTTTATGTTAGAAAATTTGAAGTGTATAAAAATTTATGAAATTTTCAAATAATTGGCAAGGATTAAAAAGCATTATCTTTATTTACATGCTAATCGATTTATCAATTAAATACTCAATTCGATAATCGACTTCTAAACTGTGGTGAGACACTAAGCCTTCTTGGTTATTGGATCATCAACCACTTCTAGACAAAGCCTTTTAAGTAATTTAAATATTTAATTTGTTTGAAAGATGTAATTCAAAAAAGATTTTAATCCAAATAAGACTTTGGACCCCAATATAGCTTCCTTCCTACTGGGTTAACTAAGAATTTGGGAGGTACACATCCTTTGGGAATTCTTCTAATTTGTCTCTGGTGATGTCTAATATATCAATTTAGTTTACCATAAATTCTTAGTTTTGATCTTGGTTTCAAGCGTGCATGGTCATTTTTCAAATTTTCAATTTCAATTTTCAATTTTCCATTCTCTAATTTTAGATTATCGTATAATTCTAGAGGACATGCCTTTGTTAAGTTTAATTTTAACTTGGCATTTTCTTTTTCTAATTTAACTAAATCTTTAGTAAGCATCTTAATGAACTGGAAGGACTGCTTGGGAATTAGAGCATGTACCTTACTTACCTCAATTTTTGATGCTCTCCCTTCATCGCAACTTTCTTCTTCTGATGATCCTCCCCCTTCATCTATGCTCATTTCTGAGCTGGTCTCATCTTCTTCTTGGTGAATTATTGTTAGAGCAAGTCTGACATAGGCTTCGACTTCTGATTTAGAGGACAATGAGTCATCCCATGTGGCCTTTAGACTCTTACGTTTAGAGGATGTCGGTCTTTGAGACTTTTCTTTCTCCTTGTCCCTTTTCTTTAATTTTAGACAGTCATCCTTGAAGTGTCCTTCATCGTTGTAGTTGTAGCATCGGACCTTCCTTTTGTTTCGGTAATTAATCTCTCTTTGTCTGCAATTTAGACTTATTAGACCGAACAAATTTATTAAGTTTTCTTACCAGAAGGGCTCCTTCATTTTCATCAACCGATTCGTCGGAGTCTAAATCGTTGGTTCTTGCCTTCAGCGCAACGTTCTAATTCGGTCATTTTCTTTGTCCTATGCACCGGGATTCGTGTAATTTGAAAGTAGAAAAAAAAGACTTTTTAAAGTACTTACCTCGAGATCCTTGGATACATAGGAGTCTACTATAGTTGTCCATTCGGGTGTTCTTGGGAACACATTTAACGCATAACTTTGTGCATCCCAATTCGTTATCATTTCTCCGAAGTTTGTTAGTCCAGTGATCATCTCCTTGATTCTTTCGTGTAGTTGTGCTACTGACTCTCCTTCTTCCATCCGGAGGTTTGTCAATTGATTTCGGAGCACGTCCCATCTCACAAGCTTTGTTTCAGAAGTTCCTTCCTACAGTTTCAAGAACTTCTCCCAAAGTTCCTTTGTTGAATCATAACTGTCGATTCGATTGACCTCCTGGGGCGGAAGAACGTTGAGCAGATAGAATTCTGCTTTAGCGTTCGCTACGAAGTCGGCTCGCTCATTCTTCGTCCATTGGTATTCTTCTTTATTTTTTAGAACTACAAAGCTGTATTTCATTATTAACAGAATTTTGAAATCTATTTTGAAAAATACTTTCGTTCGGCGTTTCCATTGTGCAAAGTCTCCCTCAAACTTTGGTGGATGAATACTTGTATCAGCCATTGTCTTGATCTTGATGCTTTAGTCGACGGTTAGTCCTTCTGAGGTGGTTGGGCTCTGATACCATTTGTTGGCGTAGTGGGCCGGCAAGAGGGGAGGGGTGAATTGCCTGAAACAAGAAAATACTCTCCTCGTTCTTTCAACTCTTTAAGTGTAACAATAATAAGAAAATAAAAGCAACAAAAATAAGGAAGAGACTCAGACTTGACTTGGTTACAATCTAGGTGGTTGTTAATCCAAGGTGATTGGAAAGCGCACTAAGAATGTCTCATTCTCTGAAGGCGGAGAAGCCTTTTATATACTGGAAGCTCAAACAGTTGCTAGGAGTTGATACAAGAATTGATTGATTAATTCCTAGCTCCATGGGTCTTTATATAGCTCATGGAAATCCTATATCGAGTCTTGAGGGTGCCTCCAAAGAGGTTGAGGGCGCCTCCAAGAGAATATGCGGATAAAACTTTATCCGATTGCAAATAACCAGATTGACCAAGTTGAGGGCGCCCTCAACAACATTAAGGGCGCCTTCAATGTTGAGGGCGCCCTCAATCTGTTAAGGGCACCTTCAATGTTGAGGGTGCTCTCAACACTGTTGAGGGAGCCTCTAATGGCTTCTTCAACTTTTCTTCATCTTTCTTTCTTCTTCCGAAGCTCTGATCGCTTGGGTGATTGCAACCAACCGAAATAGGGCTCACCCGAATCCAATTTCCGGCCTTCTCCTCGAGCAGACTTCCAACCTGACTTCTCGTCCCTTCAACGTCACACACGTTCTTTTTGTCCACCGGTGTACTCTTCCGCAGCTCTTTCGTCTTTCGGACACACCGAGCCCCGTTGGCTCTTTTCCCGTGCCGTCCTTCTCGCTAGCTGCGTCTTCCGCTTAACTTCCTGCGCTCTTAAGCTCCTGCACACTTAGACACAGGGATTAATAACAAACAGGATCTAACCCAACTTGGTTGATCATATCAAAATAACCACGGAGTTCAACAATTATTAGGAGACCCAAGCTCTTAGAAGTTGATATTAAATATTTAGTTTATGTTGACTAATTTTGAAGATGACCGAGTTAATCTTATAAAAATTTTCTATCGGCCATCCGTATAAATTAAAAAGTGCTTATAGTGAGTGTCCATCAATATGATATTCTTAGATCAATCATCTATTAAGAAATTTGTTTTTGAAAGCCTAAAAGGACGCTCCATTGCTCCAGTGGCAAATAAACAATATTAATTAGGACTTCAACTTATTGTTATTACATAAATATGTTCACATTATTGAAGTAACAAAGTCATTTTTTTTTGACAAAAAAATTTAAAAACACGCTCTTTAATTTTATTATCATTTAAAAAGTGCCCTACTTTATCAAAAGAAATAAAAATAAAAGAGTGTCTAGTATTTCAAAACATATATTTTTCCAATGTTATTGTAAGTGTAACAGCCACTAAAATTACTTAAAATATTCAAAATTAGTAAGTAATTATAATTAATATTATTTCAATATTGGTCAAACTTGCTTAAATATTAATTACAACTACTTTAATTTAGTCAAAATTGCTCAATACGAAGAATTTTGATTAAAAAAAAACAAAATTGATCAAAATTATCTATAACAATTTTGATCAAAGTTGCTACATTTTTTAACAATTTTAGAGAGCAGCTGAAGTAATTTTTACGAAATTCACTCTAATATTTTTTTCGAAATATAAGATGCATTTTTAGTATTTAAAAAAATGAGATATTTTTAATAATAATGAAAATAAAAAATGATTTTCCGTCGTTTTTTTCTACGTGGGTTCATCCTGTAACAACAAACAAAAGCAATTAAATAATTTTTCATTTGTTTGACTTTCTTTTCTGCCATGGGCCCCACGTGGATGGGACGTTCGCAAATAGAATGGGTCAGTTTTGATTTCCAAGTCATCTTCAATTTTTATTAGAAGACAAAAGCTGACCCTTTTAAAAAAATTAGATCCCCATCAAATCACAGTCCGGGTAGAGTTGGGCAACAAGGTGCAGGCGTGGAGTTTAATCAGTACAGCATTGACTAAGAGTCAAGTCATAGGACGGAACACGTTCCTTACGTTCACCGCAGCTCAACAAAAACCCGTCCACACCCACTTCCGGTCCGCATCCTGAACCGGTCCAAGCAGGTTTCTTATATTCCTACCTGTTTAAAAATATATAAAGTATTGTGTTCCAATTAGAAAACTAATTAGATAAAACAGTTTAAAAATCCAAAAGGGAAAAAATTGCTCGGGTCGACTGAACCGAAGCGTTTCAAAGTGTCCGGTTCAAGTTGGAAATGTGGACCAGTGTCTCTCTGGAGACGAGGAGGCCTTTTCCTCTCAAGCTTCAACTGCGCGTCTCAAATTGGGGCTCGTTCGAGGAGGGGGATTGGGGTTTTGTGGCTGCTTCAAGTTCCGTCTCTTGCTTCCTACGCTGCTGATTAGGCGTTTTAGGCTTGTTCTTCCCTTGCTGATTCCGTATGTCGATTGGTTGTCGTTGATTGTGTTAGTGGCGATTTCCTTTCTTTCGTTGCTTTTGTGCTTGATGTTCTAGGATTTTTTTAAGGTTGTGCTTCCTTATTTATTTATTTATCGTTCAGTTAGTTTTCGTAAAATCTCTTTAAAAAGATTTTCTTTTTAGTTGGCTTTTCTTTATTTATTGTTCATGGCAGAGAATAAGTGAAAAAGTAGTATCTTTATTGTGTTACTGATATCCTAATTATTCATACCTAATTCAATCTGTAGACTTTCGTGTTACTGGGTGAGCTATCTTGAGATGGATTTTGATCAGTGTTTGTGCCTCTTTGTGTTCCTCGCTGTAATATGTTGCTGCTTTTGTATGATTATAATTTCCAGTATGTCCTGTTTGCTCTGATGGCGCATTTGATGGGCTGAATGGATGTATTTGTTAATTTCTAGGTTGTGTGATCTCTCTGCTGTGCATGTTTGAGTTTAGTCCTGCAGGATTTCCTAGCTAACAATAGTTCATACGATTCTTATGCATTCCAATTTTATATGTCAGCAGAAGACATTTGTTACATGGCTAGTCCTGTCTGATGGTTAGGTGTTATGTTGTTTCTGCTTCTTCAGACCTATCTTTTTCTTATTGCTTCACCACTGTATGAGGTACAATTTGCTGTTTGAAAATTCCCTTCTACAGGATGAGATAGGTAGAAGTTAGTAGAATAGGTATTAGTTGTCACTTGCCAGAACTTAGACCATACTGTTGACACTTCTTGTTGTTGTCTTCAATTCCTTTAGTACTTACACCTATAAGAGTAATATTAGGGCTATTGCAGGGTTTTTTAGATTTGAATGAAAAATGTGAGGCAAACAAGAGATTCTGATATGATCAATGCATCTCCATATAGCAGTTTTTTTTTTAAACTCAGTTATACAGGATAAGAAATATGATGTAAGAAGAAGAGTAGGTATTAATTGTCACTTGTCAGAATTTAGACCATACTTGGTGTCTTCAATTCTTTTAATACTACACCTATAAGAGTAATACTCAGAGATTGTTCAGGTCAAGATTTTGAGTGAAAAGGTGAGGCAAGAATGAGATTTTTTATATGCCCAATGCATCTATAGCAGTGTCTTATTTATTTATTCTCTCACAAAAAGAGTTGCTCTTTATCTTCTGGCCAATTTACCAATTCGTATCATTTTAAAAATTTTCACTCGGTTGTGCCCTAGTTTCGTAGGGTTATCAAATCATGCCACCATTCAGTTTTTTGCAATGCCCCTGTATCCTGTCTCCAACAATCTGATTTTCTTCTTCTTCACTCAACTAGATCAAATCTCAAGTTTAACTTTTGGCTGATTGTGATTCTAGTTGACTTAAAAGACATTTGTAGTTGACTCAAATCGAAGCTAGTTTAATCAAATTTTGTCGGTTGACTTAAATAGATAAGATCCACTTAAACGATCAAAATTTTAAATTTCAAACAATAATTTAGTTGATTTCTCAGTCGACTCAAATCATGAGCAAGTTGTTTCCATATGTCGACTAAATTACATTAAATTGATTTTAGTTGAAATAGAGAACTTTTGTTTGTGAGCAAAATGTTATTAGTCGGCTATCAAGTTGATCGTCAATTGACCATCCAACTTGACTATTCTTTTGACTCATTCTGCTCATCAAGGCTTAAATGAACTTAGCTGATTGCTCAGTTGACTCAAATCAAAAGTAAGTTGTTTCCATCTATCGACTAAATTACATTAAGTTGAAATATAACACTTTTATTTGTGAGCAAAACGTTTTCAGTTAGCTACCAAGTTGGCTTGTCAGTTGACTGTCAAACTTGACTATTCTTTTGACTCATTTTGCTCGTCAAGACTTAAATGTCCCTGGAAGACCTTATTTTTTTGGTTGAGTGCATGCTTAGGTAAAGTCTACTCTAAAATCTCTTATAATCTCTCACATCTCATATGGCAAAAAGTCTCATCTTTGTTCTTCTTCCATCTATTAGTAGTTGCTTTCGTGTATTGGACTTCATCCGTCTATCAAGGTTCCAGTCAACATTGATTTATCAAGACTTTTTGTTGAACTTCTCCATCCACCAAATATCAATTAACTTGGATCTACTTTGACTTCTCCGGACATTGCACCCGTTGTTACCCATCAAATTTTTTGCACCTGCACACTTAATAAGCAAATTAATAAACACAACATTAACCTAACTTAAATTTTCGATCATTTGAAGTATGATTGCGGTTGCACCAACGGTGCCATTCTAGAACATCCTTAATAGCCCCAAATAAATCAACAATCTAATTATAGAATCATCTTGTTGGGTGTAGAAATGTACAAAACCTTTTTTGCTCAATTAGCTGATTTTCATTTTGAATTGAAATTGTTTGCATGTGAGTTCATTTACATTTGAAATGTGGGTTTGGGGATTATCCGTAAAATTGTCTTAGTCAATGCAAAATGAGTTAACAAGCTGATTTCAGAATCAGGAGTTCATTTAAACTTGAAATGTACTTTTCACAACTTATTCCATCCTAAAATATCTTAAGCAACCCAAAATGAGGTAATATAATGATTTCAA
>JBBMJZ010000104.1:1863922-1880999 GCA_037833815.1 Zingiber zerumbet | reverse complement strand
CGGAGGTGTTCGACCCGGATAGGTTTGTTAACATGGTGTCGCCGGGGGTGAACTCGTTTGGGCACTATGACTTCAAGCTGATTCCGTTCGGCGAGGGACGGAGGATTTGCCCGGGGAAAAATCTGGGGATGCTGATGGCGGAGGTGGCGCTGGCCAACCTCTTGTACTCTTTCGACTGGCAATTGCCGCCGGGAATGAGGGCGGAGGACGTGAGCATGGAAGAAGCGCCAGGGATCAGTGTGCACAGGAAGCATGCTCTTTGCCTCATGGCCGCCAAATCTGAGGCAAACTGAGCATGCTGTTTCGGACATATGGAAAATAAAAGTGTCAGGATAATTTTACAGTTCGACTTTCTTTTTATAATAAAATCAGGGAACGAAAGATGGTTCGGTATAATTTTACAAAGGGCATTTAAACTTTCAGAATGCCCAAAAATATACTAAGTTTCATCCTTCCAAAAGTCATATTTAATTTTCATTTTATTACTCCAGTCACTTTCCTCTCTCCTTTTATAACAGTTTTCTCTTCTTCTTTTTTTCTCTTAAATTAAATTTTAATTTTAATTTTCATTTTAATAAATAATCTTCTAAATTTATTTATTATTTATTTTTATTTTAAAACTTCAATAAAACACATAAAAATATAAAATATAATTAAAAATAATTTTTAGTTTTTTTAATATCTAATTATAAAAAGATAAAATAAATAACTAGAGTTGATTTTATTAATAAAAATAATAAATAAAATAAATATCAAAATATATTATTTATATCAAATACTATTAGTAAAAAATATAACAACATTAAAATATAAGTTTAATTATTACTATTTACTGTTTCAATAATCTATCCCTTTTAATATTTGACAACTCATTTTAAAGTTAGATAAAAATAAAATTTTTTTAACGGAGTTTAACTTGCTTTAACAAAATTTCAATATTAATATAAATTAGTTAAAGTTAAGATTGAGATAATAACTTAAACTTAGATTAGAGTTTAAAGTTTAAGTTAGGGTGGAACATGATTTAATAACTTTAACGATTTAAATGATAGTAAAAATAGTAAGAAATTAGTTCATGCTTTAATTGGAAAGTTCAATCAAAGTTAAAATAACTAACTTAACTTCAATCTAAGTTCCAGTTCTAAGTTTTCTCTGTCTTATCTCTTGCTTTGACATACATCAAAACACCATTGTAATTTTTTTTAAAGCAAATTTGAAACCATTTCAAAATGTATATTAAAAATTTTGAAAAAGAATTTTTAAAAATATTTTTCAAGTTATTAAAGTGATTTTCAAAAGTATTTCAAAAAGTGATTTTTGAAATATGGAAGGAGCGCCGGGGTCGTTGTGCACATGAAGCATGCGATGTGCCTGATGGCTGCCAAATTCGAGTCAAACTGAACACGTTGCTTTGGACATATGGAGAACAGTATAGTATTATATTATGGGAAAATTTGCATGTAGTCTCCATTAGCAAATAAAACTTTGTATGCCGTTTTCATTTTACAAAATTTTTTATTTCCACTCCCTAGTCAAACATATTTACTTAATTATCCCTGATATTTAAGGTATAAAAAGTCCAAAAATAAGTATAATTCATCTTAAATTCAGTACATTAAACTTGAATCTAGTGTATTTTCTATCAAATTGAGCATGATTCTTTTTCCACCTCAATTGGATGGAAAATATATTATATTTTCTTGAAATGATACTCAATTTGATGGAAAATATACTAGATTTTCATTAAATGTTACTTAATTGAATATAAAATATACTAGATTTTCTTTAAATGGTGTTGAATTCAGGAGGAATTATATTAAGTAGGAAAAAAATCGTGCTCAATTTAATAAAAAATATACTTAATTCCAGTATAAAGTGATAACTTTAAGAGAAATATATTCATTTTTGGACCTTTTGTACCTAAAAAATCTGAGGATCAATTATGTAATAATATTTGCATGAGGAAGTTGAAGCAAATAAAACTTTACATGCAAAGAGTAGAAATAAAGTTTTTGTGATTGAGAACTACATGCAAAGTTAAAGTTGTGATTGAGAATTTTTTTACTAATTTACCGTTATATTATATCATATAATAAAATGTCAAATTAATAAATTGACTATAATATCAAATTATTTTATACTTAATACTATAGCCCAACTCCCCTAAATCCTAAAACTTTTACTTAGAGGTAATATAATCAAGTTTGTAATGTAATAAAATTTATAATATAATAATGTAATGTAATTAATATTACATTACTACATATATTATGTATATGTATATAATCTTTGATTATAAAGGTTATTGTAATATTTTATTTGGTGTCCATTATTTTTTATAAATAATGTAATTCATATTATTATAAAATGATAAAAATATCCTGTAACCTCTGCTACAGCGGCAGTCGATAGCAATCCGCGCTCGACTGACAGTGGCATCGACATCAACAACCGGTTGGTGTAGAAAATGAACTAGGAGTATATTTGACATTTAAATTTTAGTTAAACAATGAGTTTGGAATATAATTGGATCACATAGTGTTGACCTTGTAATCTAGATTACAAAACTTTATTATTTTTTATAATCTAGATTACATTACATTACAAGGCTGATTATTACCTCGATCACCAAACATAGCCTAATAGTAAAATCTTATTGTCATAACAGAGAGGTTAAAAAAAATAAAGAAAATAATGATTTGTCCACGGTGAGAGTCGCCCATTTTGGACACCCAAGATAACAAATCTGTATATATAATATTCAAGCTCCCGCTGCGCAACTTTGTTATGAACCTATGTTCGACATTTTTTTTTTTTTAGTTTACAGTTATGTCATTTAGGATTTTGCCTTCAAAATTTAGAGATTGGAGTTACAATATTAAGTAAAAAAAATTTCAAATCGAATAAAAATTAGATGTGTATGAGATATGCAGCGTAAGGTCAGTAGCATATCCAAACACACACTCTCTATATATATACACCTTATATTATAGTCACTTAATTTCTTCAAAATTTAATTCACCAATGCAAGAAAATGGTCATTTAACTACCGAAATAAAATCCGATCATTAAATAGCAATCGAATGAAGAACTCCTTTGATGGTCTAGCTCTCACATAAAAGTTGTATTTGATCATGTGTTGTGTACTCTTAGACTCGAGGGTCGTTCAAATTCTTCATTTGCTAAAATGCAAACGTTAAGGGCGAGAATCAAGAATTGAGAATTGGGGTCACGATGATATAAAGCAATTGATGTAAGATTTCATATCTCGTATGATATTCTCTCAACCATTAGCTCATCTTTCTACTTTTCATGATTATTCAACTTATGGTTTTGATTTCCAAAAGACCTAGGATAATATACTTAGGGGGCGTTTGGTTAAACTATGGGAATGACTATGGGTATGGGTTTGATAGTAGGGTAGAATGGGAATAAGAATGGAAATGAAACCCACCATGTTATATGGGTTTAGTTGATTCCCATAAATCTACTAATCATTCCCAAAATGTCATTCCCAAACCCACAATCCAAACACTATTTTTTACTATCATTCCATTCCTTCATTCCCAAACTCATCAACCAAACACCCCCTTAATGATCAATAGTTTATATATGATTATTTTAGTATTTAGTATTTTAGTTGTTCTTCAAATTATGTTGCTTCATGTTGTGGGATTAACGTCATAAATATTTTTGGATAAATAATTTGTATTTTGAAATTGATGATTTGGACATTGTTAGTAAATATTATTCTGATTGATATTGATATTGTAATTCTCTATAGGTTTCAATAAATATATTTAATGACCAATTAGCGACCGAATAATCGGTCATAAAATTACCTTTTTCACAATGTGCACATTGTGTAATAAACTTGTTGTAGGCCAAATATGACTAAAAATGGGGATCCAACTCTTATTTTTACATGAACATTGTCTCTATCTCTCCCAAAGTTATGACCCTACATGAAGAAAGGCAACCCGATGAAGTCAACCAAATCAGATCATGATAAGCTTACAAAGCTTGCTTATGTTCATTCAATACACATAAGATCAATTAAATGAACAAGTTTGAATAACTTGTTAAATTAAACAAACAAGCTTGAATGTATATGTGTTCAACTTGTTAATGTTCGTGAACAATATTCATGAATAATATTTGTAAACAATTTTCGTAAATAATATTTATGAATAATATTCGTGAATAATGTTAATCAATAAAACTCTTATCAACATGCAAATAAACAAAGAAATTTTTAAAATGAACAAATAAGTTTGCATTATCAAATTCAATAATCTACCAAACAAGTTTAAAATACAAAAGTTTAAACAATCAAATAAGTTTGAATGGAGAGTTTGAAAATAGCTAAACAAACCAACCTCAAGATAAATTTGAACTAAGCTCAAACTCATTAAAAAAACTAATGTCACGCTTGAACCATATTTAATTTTGGTTTGATTCATTTTAGGATTGGCTTGACTTAGTTATCTTATCAAAAAAGTTTGAACACCATACATCAACTCAGTTTGATTCATTTATAACTCTAACTGCAAACAAGAAATTAAGTATCCGACCAAAGCACTCAAAATACTTAGAATCATAGCTAGTCGAGCCAAAGTTTCACAGATTAGCCGACTTAATTTCAAATTTTGATATTAATTTCGTTTTAATTAATTCCCCTTTAATTATTAAGTTGAGAGATGATTTTCAAAAACTAAAATATCTAGGTTCTATGAAATAATTATTAGATTTAAATCAAGAATTTAATAAGGATTTGTTTCTTTAGAAATAAAAAAAGTATGGGTGATGCCTTCGAGTTGGAACGACTTATTAAGTTAAGTCATCCACTATTGGTATAGTCAACCCAATCCATGAGTCAACCAAATCTAGGGAAGCAGAAAGTCAATTCCTACCAATTGTATAGAACTACTTAGTAGATGGCTTTATGACGATCACTAATGAACCTCAAAAGATTTATTCAGTACCTTAGATGGTTTTAGGGCATCCACAATGCTGTTAAACTTGGAATGTTAATGCTGACATGGACATCTTTTTATTACACTGTAGCATTAACGTGTTCAAACTTCTGAACACATTAATGTCTACAGATTTCAAAAAAAAAAAAAAAACATTAACGTGTTCAAACGTTAAAAGCGTTGCAGATGCTCTTATAAGGAAACTAATGACTTAAGGTGAAACAATTATCTTAGCGGTTACTTCCCACACATCCTAAAGAAGGTAAATTACGGAAACTTATATAACCTTAGCCGTGCGGCCTGCTTAAATAGGGGCACGAGATAATTTGAAGTAGTAGAGGTACCCCTCCGAAATTGAATCATGTATGATATACCGGGCAAAGTTAAAAAAAATTAACAGTGTATGGTACGGGCACATAAATATCAAAGCAGTAATCACTATGGCGAATCAGAATTCATAAAATCAAGGCAAATTGTACGAACAAAAGCTTTTTATTAAAAGCTCTCGATTTGGCAGCACAGTCCTGTGCACGCATTACACATATATGGATCTTATTGTCGGAGCACTTAATATAGTGTTTGGAGCTTCAGCTTCAAAAACGACTGTTGAAAATGCATTAATATATATATAGTTGCCATCAAATGATAGATGAGCAGATAATTAAACATGTATTTGGCTCATGAGAGAGAGAGAATAAGTAGGATTTTGTGAAGGATTAACACATGATAATCGTGTTTCTTTTGTGCTTGGTTAAAGGTTTCAGAGAGGAGGAAAAACACTGAATTGAATTGACAGACAATTCTCTGAAATGATGTCCTAAAAGATACAAAGGTCCCCTTGGGAAACAACTAAGACTATGTACCTTCTGCATGGTCCACCTGTTAAAGCAATTGTAGAGTTATGTCTGACAAATACAATAATTTTTTGTGCTTCTATTAGACATGTATATGATTACCATATATCTGAATAATATATATATATATATATATATATAGTCCAGTTCTATATGATTCACTTCTGTATATTATAGTTTTCTACTTTCTTAGAAGACCCTATTTCTGATCAGTTAATTCAATTTAATCATGCTCTAATTAAAATCATTCAGTATCAACCAGAATATAAACATTATATTGAGAAAAAAGATTGATTACTAGGGCTTGAAAGTTTATATTCTGGGCTCATTATCAGAATTGTATTATAAATTTGAACCAAATTAGGAGAAACTCTTGGCATATAATCAAAGAGAAGATTATGCAGACAATCTAGCTTGCTCACTAACTCTCCTTAGTGAAGAAAACTAGAATATATAATATCATCTTGCATTTTGTTTTAGACTAATTATAATGTTGTGTATAGTAGTTTAAACTAATAAGTTTCATGGAGGAGAAGTGCATTTCTATTTCTGCACTATGCAATTTTCTATTTATACTCGATCAAAATCTATATTTAATCAATTAATGTGTTTCTAGCATTTGAGACTTGAGAGGCTGCTGGCTACATGAATCATAATATGATAACGAGCTTGATAATCTTGATCCTACACTGAATGGAATGGAATGGAATGGAATGAAATGAAATAAACTAAAGACAAGAAGTAACTTGCCGCTCAAATAGCACACAGTGATATCGTGAAGACTTTTCTCAGTTAGCTAATTGATCACCCTACAACTAGCAGCTACAAAAAAGGACAAAGTGAATGAAAGATGAAGAGCCAAGAGATGAAACATATAGCTAGATCTCTAGGGATCCAAGTTATAGCTGTTACCTGACGAGCCATGGCAAGATCTCAGTCGACAACGAGCTAGCCGCATATTTGCTGATGCAGCATCATCAAGATTCTCATCGGCCGGGAAAGACAAACTGATCGACGAGTGAATATCGATCCGTGTGTGAATCTTGATGATGCCACAGCTGCAAACACCGGCTGTAAGTACTTGAGGAGTTTGAAGCTCGGTTTAGAGAAAGGAAGGAGGAAGGAAGGAAGGGAGAAGGAAGAGGATAGCTCGAGAAGGCTGCAGAAAAAAGATGGTGGATTTATGGACCCACCCACCCACACACACACAGGAGGAATCTTTGCAGTCTTGATTTGAGAGTTGTACTGGGGTGAAACATTTGTATTATCAGCAACAAATCCACTTTCAAACAACCAACATAATCAAAAGGAGCAAATCCTAGATTGAAGCAAACCAAGAAAAGGATAGATTTTGAAGATGAAGAAGGAGAGCAAGTTACCTACCTCTACTATTAACTTGGTTTAGGTGTAAAGAAGAAGAAGAAGAAGAAGAGGATTAGGGTTAGAAATTAAATGAGATCTGACACGTTTGTAGGTGAAGAGCCATGGGTCACGAGGATATCTCAGTGAGGATAGAAGTGATGGAAAGGAAGGAATCAGATCAAGTGGAGGAAGAGAGAGAGAGAGAGAAAGTGAGAGATTGTACTATGACAGGTATGTGGGAGAAGGATGTGTGCACATACATATATATAATGGCAGCTGGCTAGGTTTTGATTGTGATCTAAGGAGTAACATCTGGTCTAACCCTAGTTTAGTCAAGTTCTATAGTTTGGGTGAAAAGGAAAGAAAAGTAGTCTTTTCTAATAGACAAAGTAAAGAAAATGTGTTTCTGATTTACTGACTTTTAGTTTCCTGTCAACTTTAGACATCCTCTTAGGAACACCAGAAGGATTTTGCTTTGGACTTTCTAGTTTATCTTTTTGTCTTTTGTTTTTTGAAAAAAAATTATCTTAATGCGTTTTACAGTTTTTAAACTCTTATAGTTTTATCATTTTAATTACTCTTTTAATAAAAACATATGTAGACACATATGTAAATATGACTAATCATATGTTTAGTGTGTATATATATATATAGACACATGTATGTGGTTGAATTCTTCTTAAGAAATAATGTTAGGTTAAACCTCTTTTTCATCATACACATGTATCTCGTTGTCATAGCTAGACTTCTCACGAAGGGATGAGGTTCATAAACACATTCCGAAAACCTCATTTCATCATCTCAAACTTCTTGCAAAAGCCTTTGTTTTTTGATCGAGTCCAAGTGTGTGACACATGTGTTTGTGTTTATCATCCTTAATTGCCTTGATTTTAGTGCTCTAATACTTGTAAATTGTTTCAACTACAAAGGCCAAGTTACTTGATTTCATTATATACAACAAAGGAACCCATCTAGAAAAAGATTCCCTCCCCTTAAATATTGGCTAGCTAATAATTCTTTTAGAACTTGATTCCCTCCCCATCCCCCTCCAAAGATAAAAAAAAAGACTCTTTTGAATAGATAACAAAATATTCTCACCCTCTCTCTGCAATCTATTCCGCCTCATTTTGGATGATGAGACGAATGTTAACATCACTTAAATCCGCTTCGCATCGTCTCCATCCAATCTGTTTTTACATCTCTATCCACATATCGAGTCACATCTTATCTTTTAACAATGGATGCAAAGTTATCAGTTCAACATGTTCATACTCGAGTTGAGACTCAATGATGAAGGCACAAGAGAATGTTCACAAGAAGGTTTCCAAATCGATAATCTTTAATGAAATTTTCTTTATTACAATAACAGGATCTCAACTCCCTTCCATCTTATCTACAGGAAGTAGAGTGGAAGGATTGTTGGATCAAATATATCACACTTTTCCATATAATCGCTACACATTTTTGCGACATATAAAACAAAATTTAAAAATTATAAGTATCCAGCTGAAAGAACCACCTTCAGCTTATATGATAACGCCGCCGTGCTCTAATCTGAGCCAGAACTCTTGAATAATAATCAACGACCTCAATGTTTGTTTCCCAACCGCCACCACTTTTTCTTCTTCTTTGTGTCTGCAGTGGGGAGTTCTGAACTAGCAAAAGAGAACAATTCAACAAAGAAACAAGTGTTTCAAGAACAAATTCGAATTCATTGGGTGCTGGAGAAACTTTTTTCCAACATTCTAGGCATTTGTGTTTAGGCATGCATAGTTTTTTTTCCCCTTCTTGATTCATTTAGATATAGATGATATAGTAGAAGATGAAGTCCAATAACATAGGAGGATCCATATAGTCAATCCAACGTAGTGGGATAAAAGCTTAGTGGCTGTTTGTTGTTCTCGATACACAAGTGAATCAAGCAGTGAGAATGCCTTACCCTCCTCTTCGGCGTAAATCGAGTTGTAGTGCACCTCAGCCCAAAAGCTTAAGAAAATGACTGTATAAATGACAGAAATCAAGAAAAAACAAAAATTAGACTGCAAGTTATTTAAACAAGGATGAAAAAGAGGGGAACTGTATCTAGGTAGACTTTATTAGACTTAACAAGAAAACTCGAATATGACTGCAATCAGTAATTTGTATTGTACCTCGCTTAGATTTCTCAATGCTGGGCAGAATCTCAATATAGCAAGTATCCTTGAATGATGTTATGACAAAAATTTTAACTCCATACTGCCAAACAAAACATCCATAAAGAAAAAAAAAAGATTAAGACTCAAAAGTGAAGGAACCAGATTCAATAAGATAGAGATGTAACAACATATAATACAGAATGAGCAAATACGAGGATAAGAAGAAATAATAGAATCGAAATTTGTAAATAGTTCGAGCATACGATCCTGAGAATCATGCCACTCAGGATGAGCATCCAGTTGTTATCATTAAATCCAAATAAAGCAGTTATTCTGAAAAAATAGCACTCAGGATGCTCATGCGTGAGCTTTCTTGATGAAACAGGTCAAATGACATCACTAACAGGATGGAAATTAAATTTGAACTTTGGAAAATTCTCTTCTCTTTTCTACTATTGACCTTTCACTATTATTGAAAAATAAAAGATTATGTTAACATCCTTATAACCAGAAAATACAAAGATGAAAACAAAAGCGAGAGAGAGAGATATACGGTATCTGCAGCAGCTTGTAATGTCACGTGATCACCCCACTCGCCGCTTCTGATGACATAGGGAAACAACCAATTCATTGAGGTCATATTATAGAGAATTTGAAGGTAAATAATCCTAATAAAAAGTGCATACTGTGAAATCTTTTTGAGGTAGTCACTATATGCCATTGGAACATATCCATCATAGATGTCAGAATGAGATTTTAGCTGAAAATATAAACAAGAGGTGATGATGAAACATGCCAAAAGTGGAAAGGAAGTAATGAAGACTGACTGAAAAACCAACCTGTTCAACAACTTGCTGTCTGACAAACTCATGATGTTCAGATGTTTGATACAATTGGTCAGAAAGTGCTCGGAACTGAACAAAAAGCATGCACTAATACGTGTCAGTTTAATTTTCTAAATAACTGATATAGAAAAAAAAGATCAAAATTAGAAAAAGCTAATTTACAATGATAACTACCTTTTATTAGAAGTGGTTCTTTGTCTAAATCCAATTAATCATCATGAAACAATTTGGCATGATGTGAGGTTCTGGTTTTTTCTTAAAATGATTCTTTGCATCACAGTGCAGAACTTAAGAGATAATTATGTAGCTGACAACGCCCCTCACATTTTTGCAGTTGTTAAATTGAAATTTCAGTATTGCACATACTAATACCAAATAAATTTGTTACTTGTGTTTTTGAAAAATTTTAGAAAGATCAAGGTAATTGTGTTCCTTTATGACAGGAGCTCCAATAAATCATCAAAACCACAGTTTGGTACCTACATCACGAAAACTTTGATAATCAAGACTTTTTTTGGTAGTTATTGTCAGGTAGGGATGGAGAAGAGAAGGGAGTTGAGCTCATTAATAGAAAACAAATACTTCACACATGAAAAATGTATTATGTAATCAAGAGCATGTCTCCACTTTCTGAATAGCAACATATTTAACACACTAAATCCCTGAAATTTAATGGCACTCTATAACTAACCGGACCCCAAACCTACAACTAATATAAACTTAATCTTCTTGAAAAGTAATAGAAGTTGTAAATAAAACTTTTTCTTCTTGTGAGAGGCCTCTTAGTCAATATGTGGTCCCATCTCTCTGTGAATTTCTTGTAGGTCCAGTTTCCTTGTGAGCCAATAACTGTAACTCAACCCCTCTTTACAAGCTTTGGCATGACTACTTCATGTGGCAAAATCAGCAGTGTAGGACATGCCTGGGTCTTAAACATTATCTAAGACATTATCCATAGCCAAACTACTTCTGCCTAACAAGGTCTAGAGAACCAAGTATGATACCGTCGAATTAGAACTTGTGACAGTGTGTGCCAATTTAGATATAATTCAAAGCTACTATTCAGTTATCCACGAATTTATTAAAACTTTGATATAATAATAACTACAAAATAAAATGTGACTCAATAATGAAACCATATACGTGTAATGAATTGAGTGAGAAATTATTTTCAAGTTGTTTCTATGTAATATTAACCCCTAGCTATGGAACGGTTATATTTCTTAATGTTAAAATTGAATAGGTCATGTGCTATTTTCAAGTGTAGAAATAAATAGTGGATCTTCAAGCCAAGAGGAAGAATCATCATAACATTGACCAGTACTCCAATTAGCAAACTTAGGTAGCAATCTACTATGACTATGCCAAGGTAGGTTGGAAGTTACAAGTATGTACAGTGCAGCCATTTAAGTTGTCTTGAAGTAGAGGAAAAAATGAACATGTTCTAATTACAAGGACTAACCTGACAATTGCCATCTCCTTGGACCTTGCGTTCAACCAAGTCATACAATTTCAACCTGAATGATAAGGAAACCCCAACAATCAAATAGAGGAAGTTGGGGATGAGATATTAACTTGACATATATACAATGACCTTGGTTACATGGCTTGTCAATTTATAAGTTGAACATCTATAGTTAATACAATTGGAAGATTTACTCATAGTTTAAAATCTAGATTTCAGCCGCGGACCGGAACGAATGATTTTGGTACTTTTA
Organism: Zingiber zerumbet; assembly: GCA_037833815.1. Lineage (NCBI taxonomy): Eukaryota > Viridiplantae > Streptophyta > Magnoliopsida > Zingiberales > Zingiberaceae > Zingiber > Zingiber zerumbet. Next base: position 1,869,109 of record JBBMJZ010000104.1, on the reverse strand, counting down.
AAATATAAAATATATTAACTAAAAATAAAAATTTAATCTAAATATTTTAATATATATATATATATAATTAATGGGATAGTTTTATTAGGATTTAATTAAGTCCATTTAAATTATCCCTATTATAGCTAGGAGTTGATAGGATTATTAACCTAAGTTATTTAATCAAAAACTCCCGCAACCCCTTCCTCCACGTCCTTGCCTCCAGCGACCGAAAGCTCCATGACTGTGGGGCTCACTCGACATGTCCGCAGGGCCCGCGCAATGCCTCCGAGGCGATTACGTGGCTTGGCAATGCCGAAGGTGGGCAGAAATAAATGTTTCACCCGTACCGGGTGTAACAACATGAGATTTTAAACGTTGGATTTACTTTTCACACTTTTAAAGGGTTTGAGCTACTTATGGACTCTTATTAGTGACTATGGAGACTCCTGATTGCTGGATAACATCCATTGAAGATAAAGATAATAACAATATAAAATTTGTTATGTGAAACTATTTGTACCTGTCACAAATTTTCATTTCTAGGTACTTAAATTAAGATAAACACATTCTTATCATGCTTCATTGCCACTTTTATTTATTGCATCTAATATCCCAACTGTAGAACAAAATGAAATACAAATTACACCATAATTTTTAATTAGAATCCTAAGTTTTTTTGTTTTTTAAAAAAAAAAACACTATTAATTGAGTCAAATTGTGCTTTGAGGGGGAGGGATTTGTATTGCTATTGGCTCCTACAGTTCAGATCCAAAACATTTGAATGAGGTATTCAACTCTAGAGATGAATCAAAAAGGAAATGTTTATTGGTTCTACCTCCTCAATGAACTTTATGTTATTCCTTACCAGCTATAGTTAATAGGAAAAGCTTGATAGTCAAAATAAATACATACCTAAAAATATTCATCATGCGCTTAGCAATCCAACACATGTTATCGTGTATGAAGCTAGTTATACACTCTATCTTAGACATTGGATGTAGATCTGGTAGTTTCAAATCTTTCGTTGCTTTCTTTTCTTTTCAAGAAGCACTCCTAGTCAGAACTTCGTATGTTTGCTTAAAAAGGGATTCTAACAGATAATAGTACTGGTTTCTGTGCAGGAAAGTTTATTTACTTCTTAAGTGAGTTTATTGCTAAAAACACCCGAGTAACAACAATCAAGTCTTTTATGTGGTTTTCATTAGGATAACCATAACCTATAGGAAAATTAACAAGAAACAGAGAGGTATCCACATAACTAAACAATGTATTAAATTAGGATAACCATAACCTTCAAGCTTAGTTTCAAGGAAGAAGAGGTTGGAATACAATTTATCTAGATTGTGGCATTAGATATCAAAGGATTCAAATACAAGATTGTTACATTAGATGTCAAGGATTCAAAGACCAGTCAGTATGGAAGAGAAGGTCTATCCAAATAATGGTACGTGATATCAGGATTCAAATACTTGTTAGTAAACTACATACTGACTGGTACTTTTATCAGTGAAAAAGAGTGTGGAGACAAGTACTTGCACAGTATTTTACTTCTTGCCTGATAAAGGTAAGAATACCAGCTGAAGTTATCCTCAATTTTAACCCTAACACAAAATGCATTGCAAAAGCTAACCTCAAGGTATAAACAAGCTGCTCTATTGAATGCTATTTTCTACTCTCGGGGAGAATGGACATGGTACTAAAATTATCACAGATCTCACTGAAAACATATAATACAAAAGAGATGTACCTTTCTAAGAGCCTTTGATGATCAGAAGTAGCTTCATCAAAAGAAGGAACGTCTCCATTTATTCGAGGAACATGCTGCATAAACCAAACAACAACAATATTACATCCTTGTAATAAATACAAATAGACAAGGATTTTTATATAAAAAAGTAAGACATGGATAACCAATAGTATCTATTATGTGCCTAGACTATGAAAAGAGAGGTCGTGTTTCACTAGCATGCAACATCTATTGCACAGCCAGAAATAAATTTCCCAGTGAATTATAACTCAATTACTCAAAGTATAGCTCCACATCTGAATATGGGACTAATTAGACCCACATTGCTATCCCAAACTACCATGGAGAGCTTGGTTGCTCATTGTAACTCCATTACATGTTCATTAACTGATTTAGTTCGGAATGGTTCTTCAAGGCAATGTCATTGGTAATACTTCATCAGCATCATCAAGCGTCTTTGTCCTAACTATTTGGGGCCTGTTATATGAAACTTATCCCTTTATTATGGTCAAGATGATTATCATTGGTAATGTTCAACTTAACTAAATCATTTTTCTTTTACTCCTTCACAGTTGTTTTCTTTGTCTCTCTCTACCCCTGATAGATTCTGCTTGAATTGATTCAACTCTAGCATCATAAGTAAAATAAAGATTACTAGATATTTTAATTATAGTAGCAAAACATAACAATATAAACATTGCCATGACATCACTGTTAGTTTAACCATTGATATCCTCAAATTGAACATTTATCATCTTATAAAAATAGAATGATTCATAAAAGTTAGCCTAAAACTGTATAATATGCTAAGAGTATTAAATTAATGAAAAATGAATATGAAATGCATTTTCACATTGAGCCTATCAGAATAGCAAATATGTAAAGTTAAAATATCAGGCTCTTACAGGGATTGGATGCATTTGATTTAACCTCCTCCCAACTTCTCCATCAGCAACAGAATATTCATCTGATATTTCCAATGGAACCTCTCTCCCATAAGAGTAGCCTCCGTGACAGGAGCAAAAACTAGAGGGTCCAGTTTCATTCATACCTTCATGTCTCTCCTCAGGCACTACATGTATTAGCAAAAGTTTATAACCAATATAAATATTGCAATACACCAATAGCACATTAAAAAGAGAGAGAAAATAATTCACTTCTACCTAAGTTGTACTCTCTAGTATATGGTTCAAACGGGTTTTGTGTGAAAATAGATGCATGCATATGTTCTTCACATGCAGCTCTGGATGTATCTGCATCAAAAACTTGAGACAATCAGTCCTAGGACAGGCACACAAAAGAGGATCGTGCCATCACTAGAATGGATTCTCAACATACCTTCTCTAGCACAACAGTTCGAATAAAAGGTAGTCTCCTGGTTAATCCTGCCTCCAGAGTATGGAGGGTCTGGGAGTGGGTAAAAAAAACCAAGTCCCCACTTATAAGCTTCAGAGTCATGTTCATAAGCAGCCATTGGATGTAAGGCAACTATGTGCAAGCAATGAAAATTAAATTACCCTTCCTGGGGTTATTTATTGCATCAGAAGAATACGTCAATCACAATAGGCTGTGTATCTTGAACATGCCAGAGTCATCCCTTGCATGTGGAGCTCTATACCCCAAAAGGAAGACACATTAAACAATTTCAAATTGAGCAAATATAAGCAGTAACAAGACAATTCACACCATCCATTGAGGAGAGAAAGGGAAAACAGAAGCAAGACCAACACAACCATAAATATAGAGCAGCATGCAGCTGGATCAAGCATCATAACATAAGTGTTTGGCATTCTTAGCATACGTACATTAAACAAGACATACACAACCGTCATAATAGAACAACGTGCAGCAAAATGAGGTGAGGTATTTGGCATTGATAAATTTATTAAAACAATCTGTTAAAAATTAATCCTTCGAATGGGAAAATTGAATAATAAGTAGCAATTCCTTCATAAACATCAACATGGTTCTAACTTTCTTAGGAAATCGTATTCTTAAATATCTGGAACAAGATCACAACTGTATTGCACATAAATTAGAATCTAATTAAAGAGTTGTTAAACTTTTCCTCAGCTAATATGTGACATAGGATGTCTCAGCGTGTAAATCTTGCTCTTACAAAAAAAAGTTAAAGAGTCCAGCAGAAATTCTGATAGCTCATTTTCTGTAAAAGAAATAGTTGAGAAATCTCTGTCACTGCTTTCCTTTATTCTTATTTCAATCAAAACAAAGAAAGAACAAGCAAAAAAAGGAGTTTGAAGTGGAAGGACAGTTTCTTAAAACTGAATACTGATAGATCAGAGCATCTGATCAAAAGTTCATAAGCTTCTGTTGATCTCAAGTGAAATAACCCCTCTAACAGAATTTCAAGGACGCCTAACGGAAAAGATAAGAACTGACCAAGCACGACAATTCCAAGCTTACAAATAAGAAAATCCAGAAATTTCCAAAACCAAAAATGTATCCAATCCACGCAAACGTGAACGGAGTGAGCAACACTTCTATGAGTTTCAATATACACCTTGGAAAAAAAAAATTTAGAGTCAAGGAAATCATAATACATATCCATCAACTCTAGCATTTCAGTAGAAAAAAGAAAGGTGCAGATCGATCCACAACCATCCATAGGATCATCCACAAAATTAGCTGGAAAACACTAACCTCCAGATACGCGAAGAATCGAGAGAGGGCGCTGAGCTGAAACCTGAAAGAAATTAAGAAAAAAAAAATCGCCCACGAGTCGCCACCGAAGGTCAAGGAATCGGCGGGCGGACGGCGTTTCTCTTTTCCTCCCTCTCCCTCGCTCGCTCGTTTATAGTCCAAATCCAACGAACTCCCGACGCGCCTCCACCACTCTCTCACGCCTCATCGGGCCCGAAGGGGCGGAGTGCACGCATCGCCCGATCTCGATCCAACGGCAGCAGCGACACGCGTTCACGGTGGGAGTTGGAAACCGTTCCGAAGTTCGAATCGATGGGCCGGCGATGAGTAGGATCCAGCGTGCGCACGCCACTTGATTGCATCAGAGATCGTGGAAATACTTGACGCTTGTCGCTTAATAAACAATTTAAGCAGGCGAGGCGTGGGCAAATGGCTCAGCAATAATCATATAAAAGAGTTTTAATTAACAATTTATTCAGCGTAGTAATTCAAACTCATGCCGGGTATATAATTAATTAAGGCTCAGCAATTTAATTAACCTAAATGTTTCTTTTAGGCTGCGTTTGGTATGATGTCAAATATATTCCTAGTTTGTCATCGGCGGCCGGCGGCCAGCGACCGACGGCAGCGGCCACGGCAAGCTCCGATAAAGATGTAGCGCACGCCAATAGAGGTAGTAGGATATTTTTGTCATTTTATAATAATACGAATTACATTCCTTATAAAAATAATGGACATCAAACAAAAGAATGTAATCATCCTTGTAATCAAAGATTACATACATTACATTACCAAAC
>JBBMJZ010000104.1:1826951-1842422 GCA_037833815.1 Zingiber zerumbet | reverse complement strand
AGTTTTAATGTGAGTTGAACATAGATTAAGTTAAAACTTTATAGATTTAACTTATATGTTTAAGTGTACAGGGATTTTAAAAAACATACCAGCATCTAAGATGGTAGAAAACACAAGTGATCGTGAAGAATTGTACGGGAAGGAGGTGACGAACTTAGTGCATCCGAGAAATGAGAAGTTACAGAAAAGTATTCCAATAGAGCGAGAATGACACACAGATGCATCCGAGAGATGAGGAGTCGGAAGAAAAAACTAATCGAGGAGAAGAATGAAATTGAGTTATGTTAGAGTTAAGAAGATAAAAGGGCACCTCTTCCCTTTCATCTTCTAACCCATTCAATTCCTCCATTAATAGAGGAAGAGGAAGAGTCATCTTCCTCTAATATATATGTGTCCAAGCCAAAGAAGACAAGGGGGGCTTGCTGTGTGCAAGGTTTGTGTAAAGTCAACGAGAACGAGTTCGTTCCATATGTGAAAGGTCGCTATGCAAGGTTTGTCTGTGAACACAAGTTTGTAAGAGGGGTGAAGAACATTCAAGATTGGTTTGTCCATTCACAGAAGAGGGATTTGGTTTGTGAACTATAAAGAGTTTTCCGATTCGTTCGTGATTGTTCTTCCGACGATAAGTGAAGATCAAGATTTACTACGTGAGATTACTGTGACTTTTACAAATTTTGTATTTCTATATTTTTCATGTTTTAGAACTATCAACAAGTTGGGGTGAGCTCAATTCTGAGATGCAATCACTTAGACGATTAGAGAAGAAAATGGTCAACTCCACAAGTTGACCTTTCCAAGCGCCCAGACTCCTGATGCCATGGCCACATCAGTAGAGTCGTTGCCGAAATAGATTAGGACGACATCCGCGTTAGTAGACTCTAGGCACCCGGAATGTATGAAGTCTTCCAAAGCCGTTAGCGGACCATTGCCAGAGCGGAATGAGTTCGACGAGTCTAGCCACCCAAGAGATGTCACGTCAATAAACGGTCATATCGAAGACGAAGGTTATAAATAAAATACTGGAGCTTGAAGTTAAAGTAATACACACCTGAATTCACTATTTAAGTTCTTTATATTTTGTTATGATCTGTGCTTGTACTTAACTGCTATAAGAGGTTTCTCCGCATCTGACTTTGTGTTAAAAAGAACGATTTTAGTAGAGCTTTTCATAATTTTGAATTAACAATCTTAAAGTTGTAACAAAGTAAATTTCGTGTGCTCTCTCCATTTTATATGATTACTTTTTATAATTATTGTGCGTGTCCTGACTAGTTAGATAAATAAATTAGCTTTAATTACAAGTACGATATTCATCTATTCTCTCTAATGATCTAAATCGCTTCTGCTATACCAACACTAACCACTATAATAATAGTGTTAAATAAGGATATTTTTAGAATGAGAAATATATTGACGCCGCATTGTTTAAGTTTTTTTAATGTCCTTTATATGAAAACGATAATAAAATGTAATTTTAGTTGTCTAATAAAGAAAATCAAGTACAAGTATATTCGTGTTATAGATTGCATACAAGAATCAAAGAAAAACTAAGTCTTGAAGGGTGTGATTTAGTGATAAAACACTCAGAGCAACAAGAAAATCAAAATTTGAATCTCAAATGATATGAATATCTTTGAGATCAACTTTTAAGTGTGTATAAACTATATTCTAAATTTATTCGATAAGTGAATCAGAAAAAAAAAAAATTAAGATTAGTTGAGCAAAACCCTGATACCTAGATTATAAAAGAAAAAAAAAACAGTCACCATATCACCATTAAAAGAACAAAAGCAAGTTCTTAACTCAGGGAATTGAAAGTACATTCTTCCAAACCTTTCTCCATTAATCTATAAATCTTTTCACCCCACTACTTACCATTTACTCTCCTTTTATTTCCTATGGCTTTGTGACAGAGCCCTGAAAATCAGGGAAGGCAATTGAATATACTGCCATGCTTCAACTTTGCATGGTGGTGGAGACAAACAAAGCAACCTTAATTATGTTGTATAATATTTTACTACTGGAAAAGAAAGGATTAAAGATGAACATGAGTGCCTAATTAGATTCATAGACAGTGCTGAACAATGTTGCTAGCTTTAAGCAAAGTTCTCAGGAAAGAACAGACAGTAGCAGTGTGCCTAGAAGAAGGATGGGCCAAAAGGTTGATAGATCTATTCATTTGGTCTCAAGCTTGAAAATTAAATCAGGACACTTCATTTTAAAAATACATCAATAAAGGTAAAAATTGTGACGGTAGAAATGAGGATATTAAAATGGATGTGTGAATATAAGAGGATGGATAAAATAAAAAAAAATATTAGAGAGAAAGTTGAGGTTGTATTTAAGAAAAATTCTGATAGACACATTTAAAATAGTATAAACATATATTTAGATGACCAATAAATACTTGAGTTGGATGATGTTAAATTATGATAAATATTTAAATAAAAAAGATTTAGTTAATAATAATAAAATAAGATAAAATTTATTTAACTATAGATGATGATATAACCGGGAATATAACCCAATAATATAGAAAGATCCATATAATCAACCCCATCTAATTAAATAAAATTTGATTATTGTACTAATTTTGATCAAAATTAAACTATTCTAATTCTAACAATTTTTTATTTATAATTATTTCAATAATATTTAGACGATTTTTAATTAAATTTCAGTAAAAATATGAATTTAGTGATAAAAAAAATTCATCACAAATCCGTAACAAAATTAGCGACAAAAAAAGAAAAGAAAAAGAAATCGTCACTAATTAGTAATGAAATTAAAAAAAAAAAGTATCGCAAAATTAACAAAAGGTTAAAAACATTTATTACAAATTAACGATGAATAAAAAATTTAGTCACAAAATTTGCAACGAAATAAACATTCATGATAAATTTGTCATGAATTTAGAAATTCGTCACAAAAGTTACAACAAATTTAAAATTCATTGTAAAATTTGCTACAAAACTTAAATTCATCATAAAATTTACAACGAAATAAATATTCATGGTATTTTGTTTCATGAATTTGGAAATTCATTGTAAAATTTACAACAAATTTAAAATTCATCGGTTCTGAAAAAGCGCCAGTGGAGGAGAAGCCTAATGCCAGCAAGCACCTCCCCTCCAAGGATGGTGTTGCCCGCTGGAGATGAGAAAAGGAAGGAAAAGAAGAAGGCTCAGAGACCTACAAGATATAGATATTCAAGGTACTCAAGCAGGCACACCCGGATATCAGCATCTTCAGCAAGGCCATGTCGATCATGAACTCCTTCATCAACACCATATTCGAGAAGCTTGCACAGGAGGCCTCCTACCTTGCTCGTTACAACAAGAATTCCACCATCACATCACACGAGATCCAGACCTCTATTTTGAATATCCATTTGAGAGATCATATTGTTGAATGTGAGCAACTGAGTTTTAATAACACTAATGCTCAGCTCTTCCAAGCTTTCAACAATATGATAGATGATCATATTGTTGAATGTGAGCAACTAATTTTTAAAAATATTTGTCACAAATTTCATCGTAAATGAGGACTTCTTTTTAGTGTTTGAATTAATATTTTATTAACTTCATTAATATTAAAATTATTTTAGCTATAATTATTTAGTAATTTGAAAGAATAGATTTAGTAAAAGCTACTGTAATAATAAAAATACTTTTAAAATAAAGATATTTTGAAAGAATAGGTTTAGCAAAAGTTACTGCAAAATTTGAGTAATAAAGATATTTTTAAAATAAAAATGTAGATCTTTTTAATATAGTTTTAAAAATGGGATGTCTTCTTAATTATATTGAAAATAATGGATGATTTTTTTCAATTTTATTTTACTATATTTTGAGTGCTAAAAAAACAAGTATATAACATCATAATTAAAGGGAAGAGTAGATGGATGAGCAAGTGGCTCCAAATGCAAGGATATAGACGGCTCAAAGTGACATAAAATTGATTGGTGTCATCATTTGTGGATCTTGACCTATGGTAACATAACAGTTGTACAAGTTATTCCAGGTGTAGCGTAGATGATAGACGTATAATATTTTTAGCGTAATAATTAAGGATTAATTCTTAGGAATTGACAATATGAGATTTATCCATTATACGCCTATGACCTATGTGCTTACATTAACTTTCCTCTATATCCGTGGAGCCAATACTAGAGGGTCACTAAGGTAACGAATCTATAAAAGTTGTACAAGTCGATGGTAAGAGACACGATAGATTTTTTAGGTCATAAGAGTTTAAATCTCACATAAAGCATATTTCACCGAGTGAGTTTAAAAATTTATGACAGTTGTCTATTAAGAGTTATCTATATTTTTTTATTTATCCTAGTGGTTGATGAGAAATTTTCGTCAGATTAAATCAGTTATTTTCTGAATTAATCGAATTATAAGAACTGAATATATATCTATATTATTAAAAAAAATATTCAAGTCATTGAAAGGGTAAATGAGATGAATTAGGGTAATAATAAGTTGAATACCTCTTTCATTCGAATCTATGCCCGTTTAAATAAATCAATACTTATTTATGTCTAGAGGAATGTTTTGTTTACAGACAATTTTACCAATAATCAAAGCCAAGTATTTTTTCAGGTATCATAGGATTCTAAAGGTAGTTCTTGACCCAATTATTGAGAGGGATATTTTTTTTATCGGTAATGAGAGTAAATTTCTATAAGAATGATAATGATGCAGGACCTATCAAATATAACCTTTTAAATTTGTAAAGGGTTGTAACTTTTAATTTGGAACTCAAAATCAGGTTCTATTAATGTCATACATGTAAAATTTAAAGATCTATGTTTGTTATAGAAAACTCATAACTGCTAAGTTTCAGACCAAAAATACCGTTTAAGTCCTTTTCTTTTCTGAGTTTCTGAACATATTTTTTTTATTATTATTTTTAGTAATTTTCATGATATTTAGGATATTTTTGATATTTCTAATATTTATGAGTTAGGGAATATTTATATAAGCATCCTGTTTTGATAATTGATTTTTGTTATAATTTTTTTTTTTGATAGAATTTCTTTCATTTCTTTACCAAATAAGAATTAAGGTATATATATTAAGATTTTTTTTTCAGTTTTGAGACTTGGGGTTTAGAGCCTATATAAATATATGTTTAACTGTTTGAGAATTACTATACTATTATTAACAAAATTTCTTCTTCTATTTTTTTTTTTTTTGACAAACAACAGTTTCTCTATGTTTTCTTTAAGTTCTATTCTTGTGTTCTTCTCAATTCCTCCTTCTTATTAGCCCATAAAATAATCACTATCCTATCCAGCGTTAAATAATTTTTTAACTCAACTCATGTATTAAATCTATTGTACATAATTTTACTTTATATTATAAAAGATTATTTTCAAAACTAGAATTCATGATCACAAAGTTATAAGATAATAATTTTACCATTACGCCATAGCTCCTCTTCTTCTAAAGATAAAAAATTAATTTAAAGAGAGAATAAACTACTAAGAATTTAAGGAATAATCCTTTTCAATCACTTGAATGCATTTAGACGGTCATTGATGATCAAAAATCAATCTTCCAATAGGATATAAGTAATGTGAATGGAGAAGAGGTAGAAGAGGAAAGAACCTCCATTGTGAATGAGACTTTAGTCCCACATTGAGAGTTTCACATGTATTGACGATCTGAACAAATACATGGGGAGAGACTCTCTCTCACACGTGGGTGTGCAGGGGGGTGCAAATCTAGTGCCCAGATTATACTAAATCATGTTGACTCATGTGTGGGCACAACCTGCGAGCGCCAAATGTTGTACCTATCGGGTCAAAATTTACCTAAGTGGAATAACCAAAGTTTCCCTTTTCTCTGTCGTGCATCTCTTGCTCGGCTCGGCGGAGTGCCAAAGGGTTGACCAAATACTTGCCTGGGAAAGTCCTAACTTGAGACAGGTAGAAGGAAAATCTTGATGAGTCATGGAGGACTGGACACTTGGCATAAGATGATAAGTCTAAGTGGGTCAAAGGGATTGATCGGACACTTGGTGAAGAAATCCTAGCAGGTCGAGGGTGACCGGATGCTGGCATGAGACGATAAGTCTAAGTGGGTCAAAGAGATTGACCGGACACTTGGTGAAGAAATCTTAGCAGGTCGAAAGGGATCGGATGCTAGGCATGATGTCCCAAGAGGTCAAGGTTGACCAGATGTTGGGTTTTAGGGACCTTGGACTTGATTTAGGCAAGTTAAAGATAGGTCAATCGATCAACTGATCAATTGAACCATAGTCCAATCAATCAGTTGATCGATTGGATGTGTGCCGCAAAGAAGTTTTGGCCTAATCGATCGACCAATCGATTGGGCACCTCCAATAGATCGACTGATCGATTGGAGAGTTGGAAATTGCGTGATAGAAGCTGAATCGATCGACTGATTGATTCAGACATTTTCTAGAGAGCACAGAGGCGCTTTGAATCGATCAGTCGATCAATTCAAAGTCTCCCCAATCGATTGAGAGTCATTCAATCGATTGAGATCTGAACGTTGCGCAGGTTATAGCCGTTGGCGACCGTTTTCCTCCGCACTTCTCCCTCTCCACTTCTTGCGACGATTTCTCACAAGTTCATGACAGATCTTGAAACTTCTTGGAGTAGAGTGTTGCTGCACTTCCAAAGTCAAGAGGCGTTCCATGCAAAGAGAAACAAGCTAGGGTTTTTGTACATCTTGTAAGATTTGCATTGTATAAACTTGTTTTTTCTTTCTTTTGGTATTGTGAGATTGTACAAGACTTCTCCGCCTTCGGTAGTTACCGAGGAGTGTTTTATTAGTAGATGAGCGAGTGAGGGCCGGATCTTTGGATTAGTCACCTTTTCTTGAGGTGAATACCAAGTAAATCCTAGCATTAGCGTTTTGAGTGTACTTAGTGTGTATTTCCACTGCATATCATCAACACGAAGTAGGCAACGAGAGCGCGACGAGCTATTCACCCCCTTCCCCCTCTAGCACCAAACGACCCTAACATCTATTTCAAGGAAACTGTGTATCGCAGACCTCGGTTCACACATCCAACCACTCGCATCGCTCGGTCGGCCTCTCTCTCGCTAGTTCGCTCGGCCGGTCATTCGCTCGGCCACTCGCTCGGTCGGCCGCCCTCTCGGTAGTTTCGCTCGACCAGTCACTCACTCGACAACTCGCTTAGTTCGCTCCGACCACTCTATCAGTTCGCCCCGCTGGCCACATGAACTGCCTCTTCAACCGGTCGGTCTCTTTGCCCGCCCTGCTAAATCCTTCGCTCAGCGAAATTCCGCTCGGCCTCTTCATTTGCTCGGTCGACCATTTGTTTGCTTCTCCCGACCGACCTCTTACTCGACCTGTTTGATTGCCCGACTGGCCTCTCGCTTGACCTGTCTATGATCTGTTTAGTCAAACTTGCTCGGCCTTACTTCCCGGCCGACCAGTCTACTGCTTGCCTGCTCGGCCCTTCAATCCGCTCGGACTTTGCTGCTCGGACTCGGAGCTCGGTCTGTACTCAGCAATTAGCAGAATCCGACCCTTGCTGGTAGCCTAAGAATTAAGATTACCAGCTCAGGTTATTCAACAAATAAGTGCATTTAATTCAATTAATACCCGTAAATCTCCGACTACATCTTGTTTCAACCAACACTTCCACCATAAGCCTCTTAGCTTAGCTTCCAACAAACACTTTAAAATGATCTTCAATCTATTAAAAAATTCATTAGAATGTTAAAAATAGTCACTGAAAATCAATAGTTCTTCAGTTGCGGAGTCGATTACTAGAAGATCAATCGATTGTCAAGTTGGTCATGATTCAATTTTCGACAGTTAGCTGTCTTATGATTTACCCCTTCCAAAAGTACAAGAACCGTCCTGAAAGAACTGTTAAGCTAAAGATTTCACTCTAAACCCTTACTAAAAATTTAGTATTCTATGAAAATCGTTATCTTCCCGTCATTGAGTTCTACAAGCATAATCTTATTTCAAATCTTGCTTCAATTACTTTATCACAAAGTGCATGTCACATGAAGAGATAAGCATGTGCTCTTCCTCATAATTTAATCATCCAAGATCTACTTTGCCCTAAGAGAATTCAGAAAGTAGAATAGATTTTCAAGAAGAGGAGGAGGTTCTAAGCTACTAAGTAGTAGAAAGTGTTCCCGGGATCAAATAGGTTAGCCCCGCGCCTCCGATTCAAGGTTTATTGGCCGAATTAGCCCGAGTTGTTCAATTTTAAAGCACTGAACATGCATTTCACCCAAGTTGACTCCTATCAGTCATTCTTAGAATGTAAACTAACATTCAGGAATAAATTTAGTATTTAAATTAATAAAAATTTATTTATATTCGTTCAATGTACACAAGATTAATTAAATAAATAATTAATTAAACTAAATAAATAAATTTAACATATATGAGTTTAATTCGTTAATATTCGTTAACAATATTCATGGATAATGTTAGTAAACAATACCCGTGTACAATGTTTATGAATTACATTTATCAATAAAAATTTTATTAATATGCTCGATAAATAAAGAAAATTTTAAAACTAACAAATAAGTTTGTACTATCAAATTTAATAATCAATCAAAAAAGTTTAAAACATAAAAGTTTCAAATAAATTTGAATTAAAAGCTTGATAGTATCTAAATGAACTAATCTTAAGCTAAGTTTAAACTAAACTTAAGCTCATAAAAAAAATCAAGCTAAACTTGAACAATCATTTTACACTCGATTACTTTATTAAATAAGTTTGAACATCATAAAATTTAAATATACTTTAACTACTCGAAATATACTGTCCTTGTCCCTCATAATGCTTAAATATACTTTAACTACTCGAAATATACTGTCCTTGTCCCTCATAATGCTTTGCATATTGATTAGAGAAACATTAAACCCCTTGTTTTGCCAACTAATCTGTCCCCAAAACCTGTCTTTCTCTAACATGTGAGGGCATTTACACTTCTTCTGTGACTGTAGGGCACTAAACTAATCAACATCCTGACACTTTCAAGTTAAAATAATCTGGAGTCTTAAGTTATTGAGTTTTCTTTGCTGTGAACTAGAGCAAAAGACACCTTTATGAGCTGGCTCATGTTAGAACAAAGACACTGCTAAGAAGTTTGAATTTCGAATTAAAAAGGCATTCCTAAGTATTAGCCTATTTTATTTATTGAAAATATGCTTATTTTATAGTAAAATAGTAAAATCATTACCTTGACGGCCCCTCTAAAATGACCCCGCACTTCTTGAATTTATCTAGCAATATGTAAAGAGGGAGTGAATCAATAAATAAGTTTTAAAAAGTCAATCAGAAGAGGTTTTTTTTTTTAAATGATAATTCAAGTATTCAAATTTTGCAAATCAGAAGAAAGACAATTTTTGTTTTTTTTTATCTATTAATCGAAAATACAAAATACAAACTAGAAGAACCTTTAACTTCCCTTGAGGATGAGTACTCTGTTGGCCTTAGTCATTGTCCCTTGTCCTCCGTGAACAAAGGCATGGCCTATCTGTCTCCCTCCCTCTCCCTCACATTCAAGTACATCACCATCAACTAGTGCTCTCGGTACGGACGGTTAATTAATACATGATAGTATTTTCATCGTGACATTTGGAATTAAATCCAGACTAGCTAGTAATTGAGTGTTTATCTTCTTGGTATACTATTTAATTATTCATGATTAATAGACATTCATGATTTATCTCTTCCGTATTAACTTAGAACAGAGATACCGGTGATAAATGAATCACCTTTTACAACCAAGTATATCAAGATCAACATGAAGTCAGGTCGATCATCCACAGGATTAGTTGAACCAAATGCTTGATACATTATGCCAGCTAAAAAAAGTGCATCACCATCCGCACGTAATCTGAGATGGATCGTAACGGATGTTTAAGTTAGAGCGTAATTACCTTTGTTACAAAAAGTACATCACCATCAAGCAACCAATAAGTCTGGGTCGATTCCTAATGGATACAGAATACTTTGCTAGTTGCCTCAACCCCTCTTTGCATGCGTTGTTGCTGCTAGGTGAAGCCACCAATGATTTACCTCCCTTCAAAATAGTAGGGGTCACCCGAGAGGGGTCACTGAGGTGACAGTTTTATCTGCCAAAGTACATCACCATCGATCTCCACGAGCGTAGTTGAGTTGGTATTCGACGGTAGAATTACATCACATAAGTAAGGTTTGAACCTCTTATAGTTCATTCCCTTAGGGAATTAGTTCCTCTCACCTAGAGGTCATTTGATATTGGTCCTCTCCGAAAGTCGAGACGATGAATGCTGGGGATGTGGCGCTCCTATTGACCGCGCGTAAACTCCACTCTAGCCTGCAACCACAACTACGTCGGTGTCGAGCCAGGAAAGGGGTCCCTGCGTTGTCCCTCTGACATTCAAGTCAGTCACCTGCGATATGTGGAAGCAGTGGAGCAAAGTACTGTGCGCATACCTCCGACGAAGCTTGGACCCCCTTTATATAGAATTCCTGTAGCGCGCGTGCACGCTTCCCAAGGCATGCACGCTTCTTAAAGCTTTCCTTGAAAAGACGTGTCAGTAAAGCGTCCTTGACACGATACCTTAACGAGCCGAGCATATCTCTTAGGTGACAGTGGAAGCTTCGGCCATACGATCTTCTGCCCGACCCTGCCGCCGACCATGCCGTCTGTTGGCGATACTAGCTCTCAAAAGGATCTCGCCAGCCAATATCCTGTGTCTTTTACTAGGTCAAGCGAGACGGCCGCTCGGCTTGAGTCTCCGTCATCTATTCGACTGATAATTCCACTACCTGGCCGAGCGGGATAGCTGCTCGGCCGTTACTTTCACTGTCTAATTTATGAGCTATACCCGGACCGAACGGGATAGCCGCTTAGCTGTAGTATTACTCTATGTGTGACCTGCTCGGTCGTAACTTTACTCCACTGTTCTGCTCTGAGTATTTATGTAATGCTGAATGGGGTAGACGCTCGGCACGCTTCTACATACACTTGGCATTTATCCCTTGGTTGAGCATCGGGTGCTCGGCGCGTGGGCGAGCCATTAGTGATGTTGGGTCGGACTTTCTTTCTCCCGATTGGGCGACTCACTCGCTCGACCGATCGATGATATAGAAGCGTTGACCGCCTTAACTTTGACCTTCCATCGTGGCAATGTCCTTCCATAAGGTGGACTTCTCCTTATCACCGTATCAGACATCATGATTTATTTCCCCTTCCATAAGGTGTTAGGGGAGCAATGAAGAAGTGTATGAGATGAGCATAATTAATTTTTTTTATATCACCACCACACCCCTGATGATTTATCTATGTATCTAGGGTTTGATTTTCATATCAGGCAACATTATACCTCTCCATCTATTAGAACGATTGGACTACGATGTTAGGAGCCGCTCATATTATCGAATTTATCCCATGGATGAACTAGGAAAATGACATACAAATTTGTAAGCTAGACACCTTCATTTGGATCCAGATCTCTTGCTTTCATGCTATAAACAAAAACATGGGATTCCCCTCCCCTCTCCAATCCCAACACACTCCTCCTTCATCTTCTTCCCCTCTCCAATCCCAACAACATGTCCTTCCCTTCAAACCTCTGCACCACCTCCTGCTCTTCCACCTCTTTAATTCTTCTTCTTCTCCTTGCCGCAACCTCCTTCTTCCACTGCTGCCTCGGCGTCGACGAGCAGGGCCAGGCGCTGCTCGCGTGGAAGCAGAGGCTCAGCTCCTCCACCGACCTGCTCTCGTCCTGGAACCCTTCCGATCCCACTCCATGCAGCTGGGTCGGAGTCACCTGCAACTCGCTAATGGAGGTCGTCAGTCTCGTCTTCAGGTCCGTCGATCTCCGCGGCCCCTTGCCTTCCAATTTCCACCTTCTCACATCGCTCAGCGCGCTGGTTCTCTCCGCCGCCAACCTCACCGGCACGATTCCGACGCAGTTCGGCGACTACCTCGAGCTCGCCGTCCTCGACCTCAGCGGGAACCAGCTCACCGGCGAGATCCCGCCCGAGTTGTGCAGGCTGAGCAAGCTCCGGTCGCTCGCGCTGGACTCGAACTCGCTTCGAGGTGCCATTCCCGTCGGCGTCGGGAACCTCTCCGGGCTCCAGTACTTGACTCTCTACGACAACTTCTTGAGCGGGGAGATCCCTGCGAGCATCGGGGAGTTGCTGGAGCTGGAGGTTTTCCGGGCCGGCGGGAACAAGGACCTCAAAGGCCCGCTGCCGCCGGAGATCGGAAACTGCAGCAATTTGGTCATGTTGGGTCTGGCTGAAACCGGCATATCAGGGAAGATTCCTTCCACAATTGGGCTGCTGAAGAAGCTGCAGACGGTCGCTATCTATACTTCTTTTCTCTCCGGATCGATGCCGGAAGAGATTGGCAACTGCACTGAGCTGACCGATCTTTATCTGTACCAGAATTCGCTGTCAGGTCCGATTCCTCCACAGCTCGGCAACCTCCCCGGCCTTCGGAGCTTGCTCTTGTGGCAGAACAATTTGGCGGGCTCAATCCCGTCGGAGCTCGGCCGGTGCACACGGTTAGCCCTCGTCGACCTGTCCATGAACTTTCTCACCGGAGATATTCCTCGGAGCGTCGGGAACTTGATCAATCTCGAGCAGCTTCAGCTGAGTACCAATCAGCTCACCGGAGCGGTACCGAAGGAGATCTCCAACTGTGCCGCGCTCGCCGACCTCCAGCTCGACGACAACGAACTCTCCGGCGAGATCCAAGTCGACTTCTCGAGAATGGAGAACCTCACTCTGTTTTATGCTTGGCAGAACAGGTTGACGGGGAGCATTCCGGCGAGTTTAGCTCAATGCCGGAGTTTGCAAGCTGTCGATCTGTCTCGCAACAACTTGACAGGGCCGATTCCGAAGGAGCTGTTTGGGTTGCAGAACCTCACCAAGTTGCTTCTCCTTTCCAATGAATTGTCCGGAATAGTGCCGCCGGAAATCGGCAACTGCACAAACCTTTTGCGGCTCCGGTTGAACGGAAACCGGCTCGCCGGTTCAATTCCACCGGAGATTGGACATTTGAAGAGCCTTAGATTTCTTGACATGAGCAACAATATGTTCGGAGGTCCGATCCCAGCGGCGATATCTGGTTGTGATTCCCTCGAGTTCCTCGACCTCCACTCTAATGCTCTCGCCGGAGACTTACCGGAGTCCCTTCCGAAGACCCTTCAAGTTATAGACGTCTCCGACAACCGGCTCACTGGAGCATTGAGCCCCAGTGTTGGGTTGTTACCGGAGCTGACGAAGCTCAATGTGGGCAGGAATCGACTCTCTGGTTTGATCCCGTCGGAGCTTGGTTCGTGCAGCAAGCTACAGCTTCTTGACCTCGGCGATAACTCATTCTCCGGCGGGATCCCAGGCGAGCTCGGCCAGCTTTCGGCGCTTGCTATCGCTCTTAACGTTAGTTGCAACCGTCTCTCCGGCGAGATTCCGACTCAATTCTCTGCGCTCGGGAAGCTTGGCTGCCTAGACATATCCCACAACGCGCTCTCCGGCGGCCTCGCCACACTCGCCGCGCTCCAGAACCTCGTCACCCTGAACGCCTCCTTTAACGATTTCTCCGGCGAGTTGCCCGACACGCCTTTCTTCCGAAAGCTCCCGCTCTCCGACCTCGAAGGCAACCGCGGACTTTCCATCGCCGACGGCCTAACGGCGGAGGGCCGGCAGCGGGGCAGAGCCTCGATCTCTGCTCTGAAACTCGCCATGTCGGTCCTCCTCGGCGTCATCGCTGTGTCGCTGCTGACAGCCGTCTATGTGCTCGTGCGCGCGCGCATCCCGCCCGACAGAGACGCCGCCGACGCGCTGGAGATAACTCTCTACCAAAAGCTCGACTTCTCGGCGGAGGAAGTGGTCCGCGGCCTCACCTCGGCGAACGTGATCGGAACGGGGAGCTCCGGCGTGGTCTACAAGGTCGGAATCCCCAACGGCAACTCGCTAGCTGTGAAGAAGATGTGGTCGTCGTCGGAGGCCGGAGCGTTCCGCAACGAGATCGCCGCCCTGAGCACGATAAGGCACCGGAACATCGTGCGCCTGCTCGGATGGGGGGCGAACCAGAGCACCAAGCTCTTATTCTACGACTATTTACCCAACGGGAGCCTGAGCGGATTGCTTCACCGGAGCGGGAAGGCGACGGTGGAGTGGGACTCGAGGTATAAGATCGCGCTCGGCCTGGCACATGCCATCGCCTACCTCCACCACGATTGCGCGCCGCCAATTTTGCACGGCGACGTCAAGGCCATGAACGTGCTCTTGGGATCGAGATTCGAACCGTATCTGGCGGACTTCGGCTTCGCCAGAGTTCTGAATGGAAGACGCAAGTCGGACTCCACGGCTTCTCCTCAGATCGCCGGCTCCTACGGATACATCGCTCCAGGTGAATGGCTGCTCTGTTTTTCCGCCGGAGATTTCGATCAATTTCAGCTTCTGCTGTTTCAATTTGGTTCTTGTTGACCAGAGTACGCTTCCATGCACCGGATAACAGAGAAGAGCGACGTCTACAGCTACGGCGTGGTGTTGCTGGAGGTTTTAACGGGAATGCATCCGCTGGAGGCGGCGCTGCCCGGCGGAACGCATCTGGTTCAGTGGGTGCGCGACCACCTGAGCCGCAAGGGCGACCCGGCCGACATGCTCGACTCGAGGCTGCGCGGCCGGCCGGACTACCAGAGGCAGGAAATGCAGCAGGCACTTGCGATCGCCGCTATGTGCGTCAGTCCGCGGGCCGACGACCGGCCGACGATGAAAGATGTGGTGGCAATGCTGACGGAAATCCGGCACCCGGCCACCGATGAGCCCAAGGAACCATCGGCACGCGTCGCCGCAGCTGCTTCTCCGGTGCATAACTCCGATCTGCAAGCTTCTTCGAATTGCTATTTTGGAATGTCAGATTACTCTTGCTGAATGATCGTCGATATATCTTGTAATTGTACAAATCCTGCTCGATTCCTAGGACATGTTAATTAGGATTCTAAATTCCATGCATGGTTTTTTTGTCTTTTGCTTTCCCGTAGAAGAATCATGAAATTAAACCTAATACAGAACGAAGAAAGAAGATGGGACGAAGAAAAACAAAAAAGAACTCAATAATTGTGAAGATAAGATATTCAGAATTTAGAGATAATCACCTGGCTAAAACTCTATAGAAGGAGAAGTGGCAACATCAGAATGGTCACTCTCGCCAGCCTACCATCCATGGCATTTTCCCTTTGGCCGATGATATTAGATATATTACTTGAAAAATATGTTTTGCATATTCAATTGTTATATATACATGGATGGTATCCGAGTTGCCCCCATGGATCATCTGAGTTAGTATGTGGTAGGATGCTTACCACATGAGGTCGTGAGGTCGAAATTCGGATAGTCAGGGCGTAAACTGGTCCCTGTGCAACTCACCCCACCTGCCACATGCTCGCTCGGATGCTGTGATTTACCTCCCTCGTGATGGCCTTG
>JBBMJZ010000104.1:1797504-1818587 GCA_037833815.1 Zingiber zerumbet | reverse complement strand
CCTTTGAAGGCACCTTCCGATAACCGTTAGTCATGGATACAGTTTCATCCTCAACGAATAAAACTCATCCGATGGAAGGGTCCTTAGACCATCTTGGAGACGCCTTCAAGTTGCGGATAGAGTTTTCTAGGGGTTATAAAAAAAAACCCTGAACTTAGAAAATAATTATCAACTCTTGTATTCATTTTCTACCAATTGTCTTAATGTTCAACAAGTGTAAGAGGCTTCTCCGCCTTCAAAGATAGAGATTTTTAGTACTTACTTTTACTTTGGATTAACAATCACTTAGGTTATAACCAAGTAACTTCTTTGTCTTTTATTTTTAGTTGTTGATTTAATTTAGTATAATTATGCTACTAATTAGAGTTGAAAGATCGAGAAAGGTCAATTTCATTTTGTAGGTAATTCACCCCTTCTCTTGTCGGCCTACTTGTGCCAACAGTAAAGAGTTCAAATATACTATCCATTATTATTTTTAGTCTTCCCTAGTGAAGGTGTTTTGAAAAAAAAAAAATGAGTAGAATAAATTAATAGGTAAGAGAGAGTTTAGATTTTCAATGTGGAACTCTCACATCAGCAATCCCTAAAATCGGTCCTGTGGATATGGAGAGAGGTAAGTATAGATACATAGTTGAAAGTGTATGACCAAGACGTTAACCTCATATAATGACATCTCGAAGATCGAATTCTATACTTCTTGGTCATAAAATCATATGTCCTAGGGACGAGAGATTAGCTGAATACCTCTTTTCATAAATTACCGATCCAATTATGGTCCACTTGTCTTGTCCGTAAGATGCAGCGACTCCTTCTGTCAAGGTATCTGCTTAATTATGGGCCTCCTGATCTTGTCGTACTCTGCATGGTGCAGGTTTCTTCTTGTCCAAACTATACCTAGAGATGGTTGGGGATGACGCCGAGGCAAGAGAGGTATGACGTGGGAAAGCTGTGTACATGATGTAATCAGAGTCCCCAGGGGAGCCGTCTTGTGGGCCCACAATGCGGAGTCAAAGGAAGGTATTTTGGATGTCGAGCACTCTGGAGACTAAAAAAAGGTGCTTGAACTATCAAGTGAAAGTTGAGGGATGTGCTTTGGCGGCTCAATGGAAGTTGAGAGAGGTGCTTGGACTTTAAAGGTTAAAGGAGGTGCTCAGGCTCTCCCATGTGGAAGTTGGGGAGGTGCTCGAAATGTCGAGCACTCTGGAGGTTGCCAATTTGATGAGTTGGAAGGAAGATCATTATCTAAGATATTACTAGGGTAGGTATATCCATAGTCGACACCTGAAAGTTCTTAAAGATTGCTCTTTTAGATTTACCTCGCCAACTTCTCTAAGAGGATGGCCTCTTTTGGTGCAGCAAATGGCTCTTTTCTTCCAAACACATCATACTTCTATATCATTTTGGCTATCAATTGAATCTTAGATTTTATTAACTATCAACTGATACATGACAAAATAACAATTATCTTGTGGGTTGTTGACTTGAATGTAAATTTAAAAAGAAAAACATGAAAAGAAGCCTTCATCCTCAAAGTTTTTCTAAAATATATATATATATTTAATAGCTGAGAATAATCTCTTAAACAGCTAAACAGATGTTTGATTCATACAAAATAAAATTTTCAAAAATACCCTAAATATAAAAAATAAAAATTATTAAAAATAGTAAAATAAATATTCGGAGCCTCCGAAAATACCCTAAATGATGTTTTTAGAATCTAAAATTTAGTGATTACGGCTCAAGCTAAACATCGTCTTATTCTAATACACGTATCAAAAGTTATGACCTTTGAAATTCAAATATCCTCGAGAGATCTTCTTGAGTTGATCATGCATCACCACCAACATGGCTGATAGTTACCTAAAGAAATTAACCAAACAATCACATCCAAAGATTTGCTTTAAATATCATAAGAGAGGGATTCAAGCTCAACTTAATACTAAATTGAACTAAAAATATGCAACAAAGTTCAAATGCTGTTCCACCTGTTAGATACTTAGCAAGATCCATTGCAAAAACAATAGGTTCCAGCTCAAATCCACTCACCAGCATGCAACAAACCCCAGTATCTTAATCACTTGAGGAAGCCAAGACTAGCACAAACAGTGTGCCAAAACCAAAAAAGGAGAGTGCACCACCATCAACAAACTTTTTGAATATGAAATTGAAATCACACAACACACTGTCTCTCTCCACTCAATTCTGCTCTTCCTTTCCACCTATCACACCCCAATGAATCCTCCTCAGAGCTTCACAAAGCTTTTGCTCCACCAATTCTGACTCACAGGAAATTACTCTGCTACTAACTAATCTGAAACTCTGCATGTGTCAGAGAAGGATTGATCATCAACCCTAATCCAGTACAGAGTCGGAGCACAACACACGAATCACGACAGCCCTCACACCTTTTGGCCTTGGAACTTTATCGCGATTTAAATTTGTTGGCGTAGTTCTGTTTCTTGCAATTGCACCGGCTGTCAGTGACCATGTTTAGCTTTAGGAACTCCGGCGGGTTCGCCAGCGCCACCCTGACGGCTATGAACACGATGATCATGTTTAATTTGATGGGCGTGGTGAACCAGCTGCCGGGCGCGCTGTGCCGGCTGTTCCGCCGCGCGAAGCTGTGGTGGTTCCGTGAGGTGCAGATCACGATCCCGGAGCAAGGGCGGGAGTGGCACATGTACAACCGGGTGTTCTCCGCCGCCGAGTGCTACCTCGGCGCCATGTTCTCCGACCGCGCGCTCCGCATGAAGGCCGGCACCGACCGCACCGGCCGCAGCATCGTGCTCACCGTGGACGACGCCGAGGAGATCGTCGACGAGTTCCTGCCGGCCATGGAGAAGAAGGAGAGGAAGAAAGCAGGGGCGATCAAGGTGACGTGGAGGTACCACTGCCAGCAGATCGAGAAAGGATCGGCGCGGTTGTGGAATAATGAGAAGAAGTACTACACGTTGACCTTCGACGCCCGGCACCGGCCGGAGGTGGTCAACGAGTACCTTGAGCATGTCATGGAGACGAGCAACGCGATCGAGATGAGGAACCGGCAGCGGAAACTCTACACGAACTCCATGGGCGGCGGCGATCGCCTCTGGACTCAGGTATCAATCGATTGCTCTCCACTCAAATCGATCGAAGACAGAGTCGTCCTCTGTTTCAAATTGAATTGCAGGTGGAATTCAAGCACCCGGCGAGCTTCGCGACGTTGGCAATGGATCCGAAGAAGAAACAGGCGATCATGGACGATCTGGAGACGTTCAGCAAGAGCCAGGATTACTACGCGAAGATCGGGAAGGCGTGGAAGCGCGGCTACCTCCTCTACGGCCCGCCGGGCACCGGCAAGTCCACCATGATCGCCTGCATGGCCAATTTCCTCGACTACGACGTCTACGACATCGAGCTCACCGCTATCCGCCACAACACCGACCTCCGCCGCCTCATCGTCAACACCACCGGCAAGTCCATCATCGTCATCGAGGACATCGATTGCTCCCTCCAGCTCTCCGGCGCCCGCGGCGAGGCCAGGAAGGAGAAGAAGGTCAAGGAGCCGAAGGAGAAGAAGGCAAAGGAGCCGAAGGAGAAAGGGGAGAGCAAGGTGACCCTCTCGGGGCTGCTCAACTTCATCGACGGCCTCTGGTCGGCCTGCGGCGGCGAGCGGCTCATCGTCTTCACCACCAACCACGTGGAGAAGCTGGACCCGGCGCTGATCAGGAGGGGGAGGATGGACATGCACGTCGAGCTGGGGCACTGCGAGTTCGAGGCCTTCAAGGTGTTAGCCAGGAACTACCTGGAAGTGGAGGCGCATCCGCTGTTCGAGAAGGTGAGGGAGCTTCTGGCGGCGGTGAAGATTTCTCCGGCCGACGTCGCGGAGCAGCTGATGCCCAAGAACATTCGCGCCCACGACAAGGCCACCGGATGCTTAGAAGACTTGCTCCATGCTCTGCAGACCTTGCTCGAGAAACAATCCATCAATGGAATTTGAATCTCCTTGCTATTGTTATTCCTATGAATCAATATGAAGTATTTGCTACTTAATTAGCTTGAGCTTCTCACTTATGAGTCCTTCGAAAGATCCAACAAAAGCAAATATGCTGAGTAACAAGCACACGACGCTGAAACTCTGAAGCAACAGCCACTCTCTGCTCCAAGTTCTGATCTTTTTCTGCACGAGGAACATCTCCACAGGGAAGTAAATGGCAATAGGCCAGAAGAAGGAGGCCCCCAGGACTCCCAGCGCCTGGTTGAAGTAAGGGAAGAGCATGGCAAGCCCTGTGGCGGCTGCAACATACGCTGTCCTGAAACATAGCCGGAACAGAGTCAATCTGACGGGCGGCAACAACGGCAGCGGCCGAAGGTTGTAGAGCTTGTTCACGAATGCACTGTCGGGGAACTTCCCGGCAGCCCATTTGTCGGCCATGGCGAACACTGGCTGGCTGTAAACCTAGCAAATTCAGAAACTTTGGAGGTCGTTAGATGTGTTTGTTTTAGAAGGATTTGTCGAGGTATGTATGGAGAGACAGGGGACCTGATAACCTCCGACTAAGTGAACCACAATGCATGCGTTCGCGAAGTCGATGAGCCAGTATGGTTCGAAGAAGCCGAACCCTGTCAAGAGGTTCCCTGGAGTGTCTTCGCCGAAGGCAGCGTAGCCGAAGCAACCGCAGCAGAGGTAGAAGATGGTGGTGATGAGGATGGAGATGGTGTTTGCTCTCTTCATCGTTTGGTTCTCCGGCGGCGGCGATCTCAGAGTGTCCTTGGGAGTTTAACGTTCTCTTTCAGTTCAAAACAGGGGATTACACAAACACATTTATAAGTTTATGATATTATCCAAATCACATATCATATTCCAATTAGATTTGAACCTAGAGAATTCTGAATCTATTCAAACTAAAACCAATATACTTTAGAAAACTTCTTAGTGTATTCGTGTCTTCATATCTAAATTTGTTAGCATAGATTGAAAGCACATTTTTAAATTTTATTCTACCAATTCAAAAATTTACTGCTCTCAATTTACATTATCAAATTTAGATATATTGACTTTGATTTTAATTGCTTCAGAATTCTCTAGATCCATTAGTCAGTTTCAGGCGAAAAATGGATCTATACCATTCTAAAATTTAAAAATTTGATATATTTTTTTTAATCAAGGGAATTTTAAGAACTCATTAGTAGTGTGTGTTAGTGAATATTATTATCTTAGGCCTTATAATGTGCTTATGATAATTTTTATCAAATTTTTATAAGTGATTTAGAGTTCTATAGATTCATAATGATATGAACCTATAAAGTAAGAGTGGAGGTATTTCGAAAATATGATAAGTGAATTTAGTATTATGAAAAATTGAATATGTGATTTGGTTAATACCGAAACTTACTTACGTGATTCAATAAAATACCAAACAAAGTAGCTAGCCGGGATCGTTGTTACCTCGATGTCGAAGAGAATAATCGCGTATGGATATGCATAAGCGATGTCTCCGAGTGCCTGAGAAACACGCCAAACTTTCTCAGAAGTGGTAGCCATGGAGATGCCTCTGATTCCTCCTTTTACTGTTCCATTTCCGATCACTTTGGCAAGGCCAAGGCCAAGTCCGATGGTGGAGTAGGAAAAGGACATGGCGGCGGCGAGAGTAGAGAGCCATGCCATTTCATGGAAGTCTGGAATCAGGGAGAAAACTATCTGAACAACACCAAACAACAGCGTGTAGGAGGTATCTCCGTATGAGCATGGAGCACTGTGTCCTTCTCTATGGTAGCAGTCTGATTTCTGGATGGCCCTGCCCACACATCAAAAACCTCCAAATCAATATTAATAACTTGGCATGGCAATTGCTACCCTCCATAATGATCTCCGATGTCTTGTGTATTAGATACTGGGCCACTTTGAGTGAGTGATATCATCTTTTCCATTAGCTAATCATCCTATTACCTCATCAATATGTGTCCCTGATATGAAGCACTCAGACCCGAGTGCTTAAGGTGGCTCGGCTTTTAGACCTCTATGCATAATGATCCCCTCCAATGTAGATCTATCATATGTTAGTTGGTAGTAAAAGATGAAACCGTCGTCTTGACGGACCCTCTATGATGGCTCACCAATCTCGGAGATCTAATAATCTTAGGGTTGAGATTTTAGATAATAAAAAAAATTGAAACTTTCATTACCTCATGCTTGTAGCTGAAGTGATGGTGTAGGTTAATCCTGCACCAAACAAGCACAGTTGCTGAATGGACCCGCAGACCCAATAACTTCTCTCGCCTGCCATTGATTTTGTAGATCATTAATTAATTAAGAATTCTCTGTTGTTCTTACACAATAAACAGGAAAAAATTGATTAACTCAAAGTCCACATCAAACACAACGGATGAACAATACGAGTTTTGTCCATAAAAGTACTTTTGGGGTCAAATCAGTTTGGACAACAATCAAAATGGGTCTTCCATTTTATTTTTTTTACTAAAGTGTCCTTTAGTATTGCCCGTCTCAATCCTGAACCGGTTAAACGTTGATACGGGATATAATTAACGAATAGATGACGTGACAATTAAAGTCAAGATGGTGTGACGGTCAAAGTCAATGGAGGAGAATATCTCTCATTTGGCTTCCTCATTTACCCAGCCTTAAAGCTTTTAAGTCCAGCCGAGCTAGATTACAGGTCAGGCGAAGTGACAGACCGGCTTAAGTGTTAGTCAAATATACGAAGTCTCGTATTCTACCTAAAAGATAACCCGTCCAGTCATTTGATAACCGACCGATTTATAGGCGGTCAGTCTTATAGGACGGTTAGTAGGTCCATCCCATCTCTTAGTCGACCAGTTATAGGTTTGGTTAGAGTATGAGTCAACCTCCTCGAGGCTCGCGAACCTCTTTATGCGAGTCGGCTTGGGCAAAAGGTCGTCTAGGTTTGAAGCATTTATCTCCATATTACTACCTAGACGAACTTCCAAGGAGCAAAGCCACCCTAATTATTTCGTAAATAGAGCTTTGATATGACTAAGACATTATATTAGTATTCTCCAAGCGAAGGACTCATTAATGTGCATAACATAATGAATTTCTACCATTCACAACATGAATTCCTACCATTCACGAAATTATAGTTGTTACACATATTATAGTTGCTACAACGTGAATTCCTACTATTCACAAAATCGTAGTTGCTACACATTGTAACTGCTATGGTTTCGTAACTGTTACAATGCATACTTAATTTATTCAACATTGGTAGGAATTCACATTTTAATAGTTGTTACACATATTGTAGCTATTACAAAGTGAATTTCTACCATTCACAAAATCATAGTTGTTATACATATTGTAGCCACTATGGTTTCGTAACTGCTACAATGCATACCTAATTTATTCAACATTGGTAGGAATTCACGTTTTAATAGTTGTTACACATATTATAGCATATAGGAAACCATAGTGGCTACAACGCGAATTCAACTTGTTCACCTAACATTCATGTTGTGACAACTATAAAATCGTCGATGCTACATGTGTAACCGTTACGGTTTCGTAGCTACCACAACGCGTCCGACCAATTCAAAAAATAGACGGAAAATTTAGAGGGGGTGTTACAGGTGACGGAGAACATTCAAGTAATTATACATCACTGAATAGTGGGATGGAATGCTCTTTGGTTAAAAAAAAAAAAATCAAAATAGGACGCCGCTTGATTTGGTAAAAAAAAAAAACCTTCTGGATTTTTGCCATAAGCTTTTTTATAGGTAAACACTAGAGATGCAAATGGTTCAAGGTCAGAAGGATGATGCAGGAAGAACAGAGGAGAAAACAGAGGATCAATTAATGGTTACTTACCCAAGAAATGCCGGACAGCGTCCATGTAGTGATGGTTCCTGAATTCTCCGTGCTCAGGATCCGGCGATCTGTAGCAATCGGCGAGCAGCGACGACTGGAGCAGAGTGACGGCCGCGAACAGCAGCATAGTGACAGGACCTGCGACCCAACCCAGCTGAGCAATGCTCCACGCCAGAGACAGAACTCCGGCTCCGATCACTGCCGTTATTATGTGAGCGATGGCCGTCCAGAGAGTTCCTTAATTCACCAAAAAACTCAAATTTAACGATCTGAACGTCAGAAATCGGAGCAGAAGAAATTAAAGCTCACCTGTCCTCTTCTTCCCGCGCTCGTCCTGCCCTGGTTCCTCCTGAAGCTCCGGGAGCAGAGGGGAGTCGCTGTCTTCGTCTCCCGCCATGGCTTGTGCCGGGAAGAAGCTGAATTAGATGCCGTAAAGAGGCAGCCTTTCGTTGTGGTCGTCTTCTTCCTTTTTCACTTTGTCTTCCTTTTGTATTCTGATGCGGAAAGCGATAGACGATCCACTAACCTTCTGCTTCACGGTATAGAACATTGAATGGGGGTTGCGCACAGGGCTCTACCGGTGCAATTATCTTCGGGTCATGCTGTCAAATGTTTCGTCTTCAGCTATTCAAGGCTGTTTTGGGAATATTCTTACATGACAAACGACAGACTGATGGCATGAACTGTGAAGGAAAGGACGTGGGCTCTGAACTTCGCTTCTCGGACGCTAACAGCCAACCAGCAACGTTAAACAAAAAAAAAAAGACATTGAATTGACATTTGGTTCCGATTATAATGTATAATCTTAATTAAATGATTATTAGATAATCATATAATTAAAATGATGAGGAATAAAATATAAGTTAATCTTGTTGGATTTAACTTTGGAATAATTTTTTTAAAAAAATTAAAATTATATAAAACTTCACACTTCTAAAATAATAATAGTCCGGATTATATCATTCGTTTGCATGACAGAATAAACCCTATTAGAATGGAACAAGAATAAATAATATAACTATCAATAACAACCTTTAATCAAATATGAAAAGATATTCAACACGCCCCAAGACTACGATACAACATAAGGGCATCAAATTGTCAACTAAATACCCACAGTTCGATTACCCGTTATGACCCATTTGTAAAGACTAGATTTTTTCCTCCAAATGGAATGTAACCATGGAATGTTGGACTTCTAAGCTGGCCACCGTAAACGCTTTCTGATTTACCCTAATAACCAGTGAGAAACTTCCATAAAACCAAATCAGTTACCCAAGTTCGGTTTATTTGATTAAAAAGATATCCAACAAACATTCTAAAAATAGAGTTTTTTAATATATAATTATAAATTATATCAGAATAAATCTAAAATAAATTAATTAAACTGGATAAAAAAATTATATAGAAAGTATTTTTACATAAAAGAATATTTATCAACTTCTCAATGTTCATCAAATTCACTCTAACATAGTTAAATTTATCATAAAAAATTTATAACAGTCATTAGTTAACTTAATTAACGATTACAATAGGGTAGCCTTCTTAATTGGTTACTGCAATATTAATTAATTAATTTATTTATTTATTATTATGGTCAAATTGACGATGGGGGAGTGATTTTAATTAAATTTAGATAATTTTAATATTGATAAAAAAAAATTGACTAAATGGAATTTATTTAATTTTACACGTACAACTGGAACAAACATTATCTTAAATTATGATAAGACGTTCTTTTAATTTTTTGAAAAGTAGGTGTCCTTTCAAGGACGTCTTTTTGATTTGTTGCCTAACAACAATGTACAAGCATAAGACATCACGATGATAAGGGCTTTTGAGCTATGGTTGGAAATTGGCAATAGTCGCAAAGGAAGTCGGCAAAAAAAAGTCGGCTATGCTCGACCCTAGCAGTCCGTTAATTTGGAGACAAATCTTCTGGTCCGTAATTTACAGACAAGAGGATGGTTTACTTTTTGAGACCCTTGATTTGGATGGACCCTACCTATTTAAAGGTGGAATTTATCCAAATCAAGAGTCCTCATGCAATGGACCATCCCTTGGTCCACAATTTACGGACCAAGAGATCCCGACTGCGTCAATATATCCCAAGATCAATACAAAGTTAGTAAATTACATATGACTATTAGTCCTTGAATAGTGACTAACACATGAGACACTATTTATTTTGGTTTTGCTAAAATTCAAATCCCAGATCTCAAGTCGACAACACCATATGCGTTAACCACTAGACCATCCTAAGAGGACAACAATAGGTGCAAAGGAAGGACAACAATAGGTCCTTAGGACAACAATAGGTGCAAAGGAAGGATAGAAGGAGAGATGTTGTGTGAATCTCCTTAACTATTGGAAACCAACTAGTGACTGATCAGAACGTGATCATCAATGAATTCACTGAGTTTTCAAAAGTAGCATTTGCATAACCCACCAGTCAGATATCAGAATGGCAAGATCAAACCAAACATTATCGATATGTTCGACTAGTTGTGTGAGGGGGAACCTTAGAAGTGGCAAGATCAAACTAAGCATTCCAAGTGTTGCAAATAATCCAAAAGAATTCAAGCATGTCAAAAAGTTCTTTCAACTAGACTGCAAAAGGCGATCAAAGTTCTTAAGGGAGAAGCAAGAGGCAACACTAATCAAGTCAGGTTTCGACAAAGTGAGTTAGGATACGAAACGCGTCGTTAAAAAATACGAGAAGTTTCCTCGGTCACAAGTTTCTTCATAACATTCTCAAATTGCACAACCATTTCAGGATCAAACACAACGCCATCGTCTCGTTACAGTTTCAGAAATAAAGAAAACCAAAATCCTCTTTAACTTTAAGGAATCGAACTAAAACTAGATGAACATTGATGAAAAGAACTGTTACATACCTGATAAAAAAGATTCATGGATCAAGAAAACTATCACTCCCTGAAGCTCTCCTCAACTTGCGATCCCACAAATGAAGGACGTCTTTCTTAAATTTTAAAACTCAGATGCTTGTTTTGGTCCACAGAGGGAGACAAATGCTCCTTAAATTACTCAAGGGGTAACTTAATTGATTAGTTGAGGATGATGATATTGCGTGCAAGTTTGATTTTGAAGTTTAATTCAAAAGTCTAGATGTCCTTACCTAACAAAGAAATTCACATTATTTTAATTATTTGCAACATGATGACCTGTGCATTATGCTAAAATTTGATCTATGTCAAAGAAAAGTAATCCACATCGTCATACTAAGATTCTACCGTATCAAGTTGTCAACGAGACAATGAACTTAACCATCCAAATGGAGAAATGCATTTTTCAACAAGAGTCACTCAAACTACTTGAGCTCAACAAAGTATGTATTTTACATTGAAATAATTCTTGGTAAACTTGAGGGGAGCCACCCTTAAGAGACGAACTTTCACTATGATCGCAAGCCTTGACGAGCTCTTTGATCGTCCTACTGTAAACTATTGAACTATACTTGAAATTATCATCGAGATCAGAATTAAGTTTTTCCTTGGCCTTAATATTTCATTGTACTTGACTATGTTCTTTTAGATTTTATCTGCTGAACATAAACACAGATACTTTTTGCCATTGGATGTAGAATGAACAAAAACAGCTGAACAAAATAACAAGTGATGGAAAGTAGGCAAAGCAAAGGAGGCACAGTTTCTGATGTATTATCGTCATTTTAAACTTGTAATTTGGTGCATCGATTTTGGAAATATACACATTTCTTGAGCAAAGCTAAACGTTACGAACTTTCGAGAAAAGAAAAAGCTTATGCTTACCAAAACTCGAAAATTGAGATCTTCATTGGCATCATCCCATTTAGTACGATAGATACTCCAATATAGCAAGAAAACCAACACATCAAACAGGTATCTTATTCCTGGATGTTTGGCAGTCATCAGTGAACTTCCAGTGCCAACTGTCAGTAATGTGATCTGGTATGAACATTGCTCCTACCCAATCTCTGATGACAGGTCTCCACTACAAGCGTCTTTACGCCATCTGTATCACCGTAGAATCAGAGGATAATACAATGATGGACCCATCCGACTTGTTGAGGGTGGTTGGAAATTTGGACATGGTATAAGAACCCCCTGGCTTTGTGTGTTGAACCTTTGATTTATAAAACTAGCATCGTTCACTGGTTGAAAATTAGCAAATAAGGCTGTCGGTCTGCCTGAGGCATTCCTGTTCTGGCTTTCCAATGGAAAGCAAGTAAAGGGCCTTGGAGCTAAATTACTTGGCCAATATCTACCAAGCAGTGAAGTATTTGCAGTATTCTTTAGGGAGACTATGAATTCATTCTCGTGTTGCGAATAGCAATCATCAATGACAATCACCTCATTCGTCACATGAGGAGTGCGAGCACCGTGTCTTTTGTATGGTGTCTGCTGCATGTGTTGATCTGGTTTCATTGTCCAAGCAGAATGAGGAGGACCCCTGGTAGTATTGCACATTGCAAGGGTCGGTAGCTTTTGAGGCATTGTGCGGTCGCCAGTTAATGGTTGTTGATGACAGCAATATGGACTATCGTGTTTCATGAGATTGTTGATGGAAGCAAATCGAGTGGAAACAGAATTCACATAAGGTATATGGTTTGAAGCAATAGTTTGAGGATGCAAAAGCTGCTCATTGTTTACAACCATTAGGTTCTTACCCATCAACCGCAGTACAGGGATCGAACTGGATTGGTTCGGTGAATGAAGTGATGGAGAACCTAAATCAGTGTATGGTCCATAACTTCCACAAAAATCAATTGGATTGTTGTAATTGGATTGCTGAGTTGAATTGGATATATTATTACTCCTGGAATTCTGATGAGTCCTAAAAGAGGGAGATATTCTTGCCCCAAAAGACAAATTCAAGATTCGATTTTCCTTAGTTGACCTGGAAGTTTCACTATGGCTCGGAAACTGTGAATCTTTTAAAATGCTCTTCCTACATGAACAGCAGAATGGCAGATCATCCTTCTTGTGTGCTGTACTAGTAGAGTTTCTTTCTTCAGTAATCTCAGTGAATTTAGCAGCCTGAGATGCAAAACTCAAATTATCTTGAACAGGAATACCGCTCATCAATTTATCAGGTTCTGGATCTTTCATTCTGGAGCCTCCGGAAGGTGGTAAGGAAACAGAAGAACCTGTAGAAATAGGTGATCCAGATTCTCCAGTTTCCCGGGGCATACTCTTTCGATCCAGCTCCATACCCCTAGGGCTAGTTAGACAACCAATAGAATCTTGAGCAGATATGGTTTCGGCCTGATATTCTTCTGGAAGGACTGCACAAGAGACCTCCAATTCCTTGTCCACTGCTTCGATTTCCATTTGAATATCTCCATACTCAACATCATCATGGTCCTCGTCATTGAAAACAAATTCTCGCTGGCCAGATCTTTGCTCAGAGTTCTCTTCTTGGACTTTGCCATCTGCACATGGAGAAGAACAAGATTTGGCGCTGAAACTAATTTCCAGTTTATCTGAGTTGATAAAATCGTTCGTAACATGAGCACCACCCACTTCTCCTGTGGCTCCATGACTCTGGTCTTCTGCTTGTATGTCTGAGTGTTCAACTTGAGAATTGCCGCATCGTGTCAAATTATTGTGCTCTAGCTCTTCGATTCTCTCTGAAATTTCTGGTCCCTCAGACCCATGGGTTATTGTATTGGAATTGAGTCGACCAGATTCATGAGTGTGTGCTGCCCTATCTTTTCTTGCAATCAAGCTGTTGGTAGTTCCATGTACTCCATCAATAGGCAGTAAATATGGCAGTACTCTCTTGCAAGTTCTCAAAGCTGATCTATGTTTACGGAACTTAAGGGTCTGAAGAGTCTTCTCACTCGCCTCGCTTTTACTTCCTTCCAAATGGAAGTATGGTCTCTTAACTAGGAATTCCCTTTTTGAACTGAAAATAGCTTGGTCCTTGAATGAAGACGAATCCTTCAACAATCCCATTGGCTTATTCGAACACTTGATAGATCTCTTATGAATTCCCATGTCAATCTCCACTGATTTTTTTTCACTAGATAGAAACTTATCAGTTGGCTTTGACAATCTGAGGAGACCAATAGTTGAACAAGCACTTCTCGAAGACCATCTAGAACTCGAAGTAGGTTCTAAAGACTTCTCTTTCACATCATTTGCGGGATGATTGTCACTGTACAAGCAATCAACTCTCTTCATTTTTGGAGAATCCGTAAATACTTCTGATGACCTAGGGAATTTATTACCGACACCTAAAGAATTGCATCGGTGATTCCCTGCAAAAATGCTCCTATGTACTGGTGTTGTGTTGTCTATGTCCACATTGCTGCGTTTAGGGTGATCTTTTAGGATATCTGATTCTATAGAGCACATCCATGGTTTCGAAGTTGCAGGAGCAGTGCTCCCGACTTGTTCCTCGGCATGCAATGCAGATGACTGAACATGATCTTGCTGATGGATTGCAGATTGATCATCATCGTCAAGTGCATCTACAAACTGCGAGCAATAGCAGAATTTATGTTATACAATGACAATCATGACGATGAGAAATAACTTATCCGTACCTAAACTCGATACTTAGGAGGACAAAAGCAAGTTGCTTAAGTAGAATAAAATGGTTCTTGGTTCTTAAAACAATATGAAAGATAGTTGATTCCAAAACGAAAAATAAAAACTCTAGCAGTTCATGTAAATTGTCATAATTATAAACCTTGATTAAAGTTCTGAAGCTAAAAATAATGAAGTCATCCAAATCACCAATGTCGATTGGGAGGGGAGGAAGGGGAGCAATACCCTTATTTAGAACTATGCATACTTTTCGCCATCCCATTAAATTTGGGGAATTAGGAAAGATCATGTTTGTTTGTACAGGCCTTCCATAGTTATAGATTTTATGTAAAATAACATTGTATATTTTCTTAATAAATTCAAGATTGAATAATCAAATGTACCTATACAAGAATCTCATTCATTCTACTAGTTGTAGCACATTGATGAGGAAACGAATAGACATTAAAGCAATCAAATGGATGAACTTGAAGCAGTACTTCCTTGATACATGTTTTTCTTAACTTTCTTTCACGGTTTTACCTGAGTCTCTCTTGACTTTGTTATTGCTTCAAAAAATTTCACTCTGATATCATAAATGCTCTCAAGGTCTAAAAAGTTTTGAATCACTCTTCCAACTGTTTGTCTTATTCGCATTATTATTTCATGCAGCTTCCTTTTCATCCATCTTTTTGTTAAAAAAAAAATCGTTATTTAGTTAAGTTCCACCCAAGTAATAATCATAATTCACTGCCAAGTAAATTTCCGTCTTGCACGATATATAAAGTACTTCAAGATTTCTCATAATGAAATTTGCATAACTCTATTCCAGTGTTGGTGAATAGTAAAAATTCTCAAATGAAGTCACAAGTTCTTAAATAGCGCACTGTAAAAGTACCTGATTTTTAGGAAGTTCGAATGAAAGCTTCCTTTTTTGAGTCTTCACTTTCAAATCCTTCAAGTGTTTCAATGATAAATCTTTTTTCTTCCTCATATTAAGATCGTTCAGTGCTGGTTTATTAAATTTCGACAAAATCCCAAGTTTCATACCATTTGAGTCCACATAAACAGCAATGTCATTCCCATTCTCTATGCATTCAGTCACAGACGACATCTTCGACCTCTTGGTCTCATTAACAACCCCACTAGTCAGTGTTGTCGGCAAAGCAAGTTCCACAGCCCAGTTTGTACCATTTCTCCTATCAAGGTCTTCAAGAGTGGCATGAGGAGCTGTCATGTAAATCTCTGCCATCAACCTCTTCTTCCTTTGTTTAGCTTTAAATTTTGGGACTTCGCTCAAAATACCCTTCATATTTGAGTCCATCGAGAGACACCGATCTATGTGAGCATTCAATGTAGTGTTCGAACTAGAAGAAAATGCCTTACAAACTGGGCAAACCTTGGAAGCCATAGCATCTGAAACCATACTAGAATTAGTTAGTATGTCGCCTTCCTTATTGAGCTCACATATGACACCCAACTTGCCTTTCAATTTGCACTTCTTTTCGAGTGGCTTCCGTGGCTTTTCAAAATTTTGTCTAGGCTCAATGGAAACCAAATTCAGTGATGCTTCGGTACTATTGGCTACTGAACAAATAGGTTCAGCACTATGGTTATGTTCAGAGTGACGACGTGATCTCGGTATATCAGTATGAATCAGTTCATCCAAATATGTTCCTTCATTCGGTGAAGGATTTACAGACTTCAATGTAGACTCTATAACAAGATCTGAGGAGTTTGAAATTGAAATGAATTCCTTCAAAAGTAAAGCTGGTTTGTCCTCTGTTGTGGATGCAACAAGTTGTTCTGCCTTTCTCGAGCACAGGGATCTCACCAGATCAGGCGGTTCAAAAGGTGGTAGTAGATCTTTGACACCATGCTTCATGCAAAGTTGCAGGAACTGCTGTGAAAAGGGCCAACTAGCCTCGACACACTTACACCTCGTTGCAAGAACATAATTTCTGAAAGTAAATACAGAGATCCATCAGCCATCATGTCAAAAACTAGGAACTCAAAGAACATATTGAGAATTTATGGAAACTAAAACAATCCCAAAATAGGAAAGGAGTTAGTCACCTTATGGAAAATTTAGGGGTTGGATCTTCTTCAAGGAAGGCAATATTCTCAGGAGCCTTCTCATGAGATTTCACTGATGCAAGATCTGATGAACATGAAGGACCTGACGGGGTTTCAATGGATACCATCTGAAGAACGCCTCTTCAGATACTCCTCTTCTGATCGGTCTCCAGCATAACCAAAACCCAACTTTTTCCTCCCTTCACTCGATTTAGACGTCTGAAACATGATAAGGAAGAAAATCAAACCAGAAATAAACAATGAGAAACTAGACTGAGCTTCTGTAGCATTATTTCATGTAGAATATCTCATAGAATCAGTTAGGAAGGTTGACTTGCAAGGAGATCATGTAATGTATACACTATCATTTTATGTGAAGGAGAGCATGCTCAGGCATGAAATGATAAGAAGCAACAAATACTGATATTCACGGAGTAGCAGGAAGGAGAAGGCATGGAATACAGAAGGCTCCATCTCACAACCAAGATCCATGACAAGTTCGATCTAGGGTTTCATCAAGGAGCCAAAGAGGGGGAAAATCTTTGAAGAAAACGAGACAGAAGAGGAAGATTCAAAAAGAAAAACGAAATACCAAAATCACATGCCTCCTTGAAGATCCAAAAGAGGCAACTTCTGCTCCCTCTTCCTTCTTCCTTCTTCCTTCTCTGAGGATCTCTCAGGGCAGAGGCATCAGGAACATCACAGAAGAAGGAGAGGAGAAGATGGAGGAGCTTACAGGGAGCTGTCCTACGGCGCACCACCTACAGCACTGCGAGCTCTGCCATTATCCTCTCTCTCTCTCTCTCTCTTTCATCATTGCGAATGAATGGGAGAGGGGGAGCGACTTTTGACCCTCCCTTTACAGGGAAACTACAAGATGCCCCCTTTCCAGCAGTCGCTTGATCTGTCGAAATTGCCCCCAAATCTGCCCTTCTCCGCCACCTTTTATGAATTTCGCAATAATTAAAAAAAAATAAATTTGTCGAAGTAGGTGCTCCATGCCCATCAGATTTCGTGCTATATATTCTCTCTCCGTAAATCTAACACCTAAATGATATTTATAGATGTAAATATTTATTTAGATTCTGACCTGTTGAAATGTTGGATTTTTTTTTTTTTTAAGTTCTTAGGCAGCAAATTCCAGCAATTTCCAACTACCAACTTGCCAGCACAATGACTACCAGTGGATTCATTATTTTTTTAATGTAATATTTAATTTTTTAAATCGATTAATTTTAAAAATTATCGATTCAACTCCATAAAAATATTTTACTGATTATTAAAATAAATTAAAAATATTAATAAAGACCTATCTAAGTGATTAACATTTTTAAATATACTTTTACACTAAAACAAAAAATTATAACTAACTGAAATTTAAAATCTTGGATCTCTTAATTATCTATATCTATTGGAGGATGTAATTATTACATCATTACCCGCAGATGCCTGCCTCCATAAGAGCCGACCCTGGTGTCTGCTACGCTGAATTGGTGAGAAAGTACCTTGGGATAAGTAGCTAGTGCATTTATTTCTTCTTTATTAAAATAAATTTGGGACTCCTTTATTATTGAAGACCTCAGACCTCAGACCTCCTTTGAACAAAAGTGAAATTATACTAATTTTGGATAAAATTTTTTCCATAAGCTATGTATCTATATTTTATCATAGAACCAAAGATACTAAGTTATTTAGGGTAAGTGATATCATCTTTTACTAGTATCATCAATCCCACAGAAAGATACATACAAGTAAATTGCAGAGACATTTTATCCTAAAACCTCCTTTATTATTGAAATTATAAAAAGGTACCTCATTTTTATTTAATTATACTAGGTATTCGGATCTTACAAGTCAATTAATCTTCAGATGTATAGTTCGGCCTCACATTTAGCACACCAAATAAATTCAGGAAATGTGATAACTCTTGACGAGGCATCCCAATATTATTAATTGTTTGAAATCCGTATGCATACGTTGCATGGGTTTTGAACCCTAGTTACTTGGGAGAAGCGTTCTGCCTCTTACCACCACACTATGCCTTGGGAGCTCATTTGTATTTATTATTGAGTAAGCATTTCATCGTGTCTCAATTTTTTTTATTTTTAAAAATATTTTTATTTTTGATAATGTAATAACTATGTAGTTATAACGACTATGTTCATGTAATTGGTATAATATAATATTGATAGATCAAAAAATAAAGTTTGTATATATTGTAACAATTACGATTAGTAACTACTATAATATAATATTTATCAAAAAAATAAAGTTTGTGCATATTGTAACAACTACTATAATATAATATTTGATGTGGTGGAGATGACACCGGTCATGTGGCAGGACTTGGTCAATACAAGAGCCATGTGTCATGCTTCAAAACTGGGTCAACATAGATATCTAAGACTTGGTCAAAGGAAATATCATCGATCTCTGACAAGGCAAGTTGATTTGATTGGTCGAGT
This sequence comes from Zingiber zerumbet, assembly GCA_037833815.1. Classification (NCBI taxonomy): domain Eukaryota; kingdom Viridiplantae; phylum Streptophyta; class Magnoliopsida; order Zingiberales; family Zingiberaceae; genus Zingiber; species Zingiber zerumbet. The sequence continues at coordinate 1,799,685 of JBBMJZ010000104.1, read as the reverse complement.
TGATCTAACGTGCCGAGCTAATCTGACCTACAAGCTAGTCTGACCTCTAGACTTGTCGTTGATCTGAGCTCTCGACTTGGCATTGATTCAACCTCCTGGCATATGAAGAGAAACAATAATTACCATAACGTGAAGGTTAATCTCCATGAGGTGTCCTTTAATGAGGTTCATCCCTTAGCCTTCTCTCCGTGAGGTGCATTCCTTAGCCTTCTCTCCATGAAGTATGTCCCTTGGACTTCTCTTCTATATAAGATAAAGAAAGGGAGGCTTTCCAGGGAGGAATATAATCTTGTTATCTAGTATCTCATATGCTTTATTGTTCTCCATGCTATAATTTTATCTACTTTACTCTGATATTTTTTTATCTCAGTTCTATTATATTCTTTTTGGGCTCCATGATAATGGTCGGAGAAAACTCATTGGGGTAACTCTTGACGGGCTCTTTGACTAATGTTATGCTTCGCATAGTCAGCTACGCCATGAGAAGAAAGTGAGGAGAAAGATTCGCCGACGTCATCGCTTTTGATATGGGGGTGAATTTTTATCGTCGTGTCATCATGGTGAGATTTTTGATATTATAAATAAAATGATCTGGTAAAAACCCTCACCGTGATGATGTTGCAGTAGAAATCCACCCCACATCAAAGAGTGATGACGTCAAAGTTTTCTTCTCATGGCATAGTCGACTCTACGAAGCATAACACAAGTCAAAGGGCTTGCTGGGAGTTACCCAACAAGGTCCCTCTAATGCCTAAGTCATCATAGAACCCCAAACAATATATAATAGAAAGGAGATAAAAAACAGAGTAAAATAAAAACGAAGTAAAGTATATAAGATTATAGCACAGAGAATAGTAAATCATATGAGATATTAGGAGATCATGACCAAATTATCTTCTTCCGGAAAGCCTCCCTCCCTTGCCTTATAAAGGGAGAGAAGTCCAAGGGACATACCATATGGTTTGAAAGCCAAAGGATGCAGCTCATGGAGAGAAGGTTAAGGGATACACCTCATTAAAGGACACTTTATGGAGATTAACCGTCATATTATGGTAATTGTCATGTCTCTTCTCATGTTGGGAGGTTGATACAGGAGGATCCAACTATTTTTTATTTTTATTTTTAGTAGTTTATAAGTTTTTTATATTTAGGATATTTTGGTAATTTATATTTTTTTTTTGTCTATTTAGGATTTTTTTTTAGACTTTGAGTCTTTTAAGATTTTTTTCTTTTCTTTGTGTCTTATGATTTGGAATCTATATGAATAATTATTTGTGCTGATGTAAGGAAGTTTTGATTAATGTTATTTTAGTTTTAAGTTAAGCTTTTGGATTTGATGTATTGTGTCTAAGTATGCAGAGACTTAGGAACACAAGAAGTCGAGCAAAAATCACAACGAGCGAGAAAGATGACACGAAAAGTGAATTGATAGGCTCGATGCATCCGAGTGACAAGGAGTTGCGGAAGAGTACATTGGCGGACAAAAATGACGCGTGTAACACTTTCGAGGGACGAGAAGCTAGGGAGGAAGATTGCTCGAGAAAAATGCCAGAGTTGGGCTCAGGTAAGCTCAACTCTGGATGACCGAAAGATCATCCAAGCAACCAGACAAAGTCAACGTCGGAAGTTGACTTCATCCAGGTGCATGGACAAGGTCCAGGCACCCGGACTCCAAGCGCCCGGACAGTCCCAGCCGCATCGACGAGTCGTTGTAGTGAGGATCAGAACTAGAGTTCACGTCAACAGATTCAAGACGCCTGAGAAGCGACAATCTCTAAAGAAAGAAGTCATTGCGGAGTGGATCGGATCGACCCAGTCTAAGTGCTCGAACCAAGTCCAGCGCTCGGAAGGTGCCACGTCAGCCAACGGCTAACCTCGACCAGTGGACTATAAATAGAACCATAGTCCTCAAAGTTTAACAACACACTCTATACTTTCACTTTGTTATTCGCTTTTTGTCTTGTTTGTGCTTAACTATTGTAAGAGACTATACTCTACCTTCAATGAAGGAGATTTTAGTAAGTTTTCTTAGCCTTGGATTAACAACCTCTACGGTTGTAACCAAGTAAATTATTTTGCCTCTTTTCTACTTTTGTTTATGTTTTTATTTTGAACTAATGTATGTTCCTTGCTAAGCTTAGAAGCAAGAGAAGCGCTAACCTTATTTCAGGGCTATTCACC
>JBBMJZ010000104.1:1781009-1792726 GCA_037833815.1 Zingiber zerumbet | reverse complement strand
TTTATCAAATTCAAATGCCTTTATTTTGAATTCGGGAGATGGTAGGTTTTCTCCAAGTGAATTGATATCCACCATAGATAAGAATAACCTTGACTTTGGCTAACAAGTCATTCTTAGCTATAGTGATAGATAACATATTTACCGATTGCATATCACTTATATGCAACTATCACATATATTATCAACTAATTGATCTTAGCATAAACATCAAGTTGTTAACACATTAACAAGTATACATCAAATGCACTTCACCCAACTTCACCTCTATCCATATTGATTATGGCTTTGGCACAATAAATCAATGCTTCAAGTTTAAAACCAACGTGTTAATCATGAGATTGCATCTCATGTTGAGCTTGACTTTGGCCGACAACTCAAATAAGAACTTAAACTCTGGTTCTTTCCATATTAATGGAAAATGTAGGTTTTAATATTGAGTAAGGGATTTAGGTATCATCTATATCATGCAAAATTCTATCTACATGACATTACGCACATGACATAAATGATAACATGACACGTCATACACATAACATAAATGATGACATGACACGTCACACACATGACATATCATGACACATCATACATATGGTAAGATCTAATCACATCGCAAGCATGACAAAATCTAATCATGTCATAATTAATGCATCTACATGACATATAATATGGTATGTTCATGGCATAAATTTATATATATTATAATTCTATTTTGGAAATAAAAAGTATGTTATAAATCTGATTTTAATAAATCAAGATTTATCTAATCAAATTAGTAAACCAATTTCTAAATTTAATTAACATATCTTATCTAGAATCTTTCTATCAATCAAGAATCTTTAATTATTTTAGAAATACATTTCTAAATTAATTTCCTAACCATTTAAGAAATAAATAATTAATATTTCTTAATTTATTACAGAATAATTCGAATTTGGATTTTTTGTAATTTTTTAAATCTTTCTAAATTTGGTATTTCCTTACAATTTAGAAAATTTTAAAAAATAGAATATTTTAATAAATCTAAAAATTAATGAAAATATTAATTCTATAATTTAATTTAGAATATCTCAAATCTAGTTTTTTTATGATTTTTTAAATCTTTCTAAATTTGGTGTTTTCTAACAATTTAGGAAATGTTCTAAAAATAAAATATTTTAATAAATCTAAAAATTCAGAAAATATTAATTCTATAATTTAATTTAGAATATCTCATATATGTATTTTTTTTATAAAAATTCCAGAATCTTTCCATATTTGATATTACTTAACAAATTAGGAAATTTTCCAAAAAATAGAATATTCTTAAAATTTTAGAAAATTTCAAAAATGATAATTTATAAATTAACAAAATATTTCTAAATTTAATTTTTTAAAATTATATCAAAAACTTTCCAAAAATAGAATTTTCTCACAATTTAGGAAGCTTTCTAAAAATAAAAAAATCTTTATAATTCTAGAAAAATTCCAAAATTAATTACAACATAAATTACGAATTGTAAAATAATTTTACAATCATGTCGAAGCATGACCAGGATCCGATACCACTGTTAGGATATGCCTGATGCAGTGTGTGCTAAAACATATTTCGTAAACATGCGCAGCGAAAAATAAAATAATAATAATTCCTAAATTATTACATCACACGCACCACACGCATACAAGAATACAACATGCCAAACATGATGACATACAAGGTTGACCAGGTTGACTAAGCTTGAGTTGTCTCAAGTTTGAGTCTTGATGTTTGAGTTTCGATGTTTGACAATATTTGGAGATTGCAGGTGCAATCATCCGTTTTGAGAGATTATTGGTGCAATTCCTTTCTCATCAAAGTTTGACCAGTTTGATGTGAAGAAAAATCAAGTAGGTCAAGGTTGACCGGATACTTGACTGGAAAAGTCTTAACTGTAGGTTAGGTAAAGGAAAGTCCTAATGAGTGAAGCCAAGCAGTGGGAAAATTCTGGTGAGTGAAGCTAGGTAAAAATCCTAGTGAGTGAAGCTAGGCAGATAAAAAGTCCTGGTGAGTGAAGCTAGGCAAATGGAATTCCTGGTGAGTGAAGTTAGGCAGTGGGAAAATCCTAGTGAGTGAAGCCAGGTGAAAGCCCTAGTGAGTGAAGCTAGGCAGATGGAAAGACCTGGTGAGTAAAGTCAGGCACGTGGAAATCCAGGTGGGTCAAGGTTGACCGAACACCTGGTGTTGGGAAGTCCAAGTAGGTCAAAGGAGTGACCAGACAATTGACACGAGATGGTAAATCCAAGTGGGTCAAGGTTGATCGGATACTTGGCACGATGAGAAAAGTTTAAGTAGGTCAAAAGATTGACCGGACACTTGGTGAAGAAAGTCCCAACATGTCAAGGTTGATTGGATGCTAGGCACAAGGAGTCCCAACATGTCAAGGTTGCCCGGATGTTGGGTTTGGGAGCCCTAGACTTGACTCGGGTGAGCTAGGGTTGGTCAATTTGATCAAGTGATCAAATTGGACCAAGTCCAATCGATTAGATGATCGATTGGGCGCAGTGATGTGACAAACAGTAGCCCAATCGATCAGTTGATCGATTGAGAAGCGATGTCATGAGCACAGAAGGGTCTCCAATTGATCAGTCGATCTATTGGGAACCGCCAATCCATCGGGTGATTGATTGGGGGCTGGATTTCTCACGAGAACACAAGAAAGCTGAATTGATCAGTCGATTGATTCAGGCTTTTCTAGTGAGAGCACAGAGGCACTCTGAATCTAACAACCGATCGATTCAAGCCTCTCCAATTGATTGACCAATCCATTGGGATATAACCATTGCGAAGGAAGCGCACAAAAGCCTCCTTCCTCGCAGTGATTCGGCAGCTCTTTCTCTCCACTCCTTGTGATCATTTTTCATAGGTTTATGCTAGTTTTTGAAGTTGTCTTGGAGTTAAGTGTTGTTGCACTTCCAATGTCAAGAGGTATTCTGAGTAAGAAGGAGAAGCAAGCTAGAGTTTCCTCATTGTAAATTTTGTAAGATTTGATATTGTATTAGCTTGTATTTCTTTCTTCTTGTATTGTCTGTGTGAGAGTTTGTACAAGACTTCTCTACCTTCGGTAGTTACCAAGAAGGAGTGTTTTATAGTGGATGAGTGAGTGAGGGTTGGATCCTTGGATTAGTCACCTCTTCTTAAAGTGGATACCAAGTAAATCCTTGTGTTAGCGTTGTAAGTCTTGTTTTGAGTTCATTCCACTGCATATCATCATCACGAAGCAAGACAACGAGCGTGACAAGCTATTCACCCCTCCTCTAGCTACAAATCGAGCCTAACATAACTCCCCTGGGCCACTTTCCCTAAGCGGGAGGTATGTCCGGTCAGACAAAGGGCAACCCTCCAACAACAGTATGTCCAACCAGAAAGCAGGACAATAATTCTGTGCATTATGTCCAAAAGGGGATTACCCGACCGAGTAGCTATCGGTCAACTGTGTATTATCATATTAACTACCTCATCATATCCTTTTGGGAGTTTGCGCCACTGACAGCAGAGCATGTCCGGCAAGCAAATCATACTTTAGAAGCTTCCAGACTATCACATCAAAAAGTTGCATGGCTGCTTAAAGATTTATGTGGAGTGTTCGCTGCGTCAAACTTTCAGCCACATCCCCAGTCTGCCACCATCTCCATTTTCGGATAGGATCAACTACCATTATCACGTACTAACATTAATGCTCATGATCTAACTACGAATTTATTCTAATAGTATTATTAAATTTATCATCATCAATTCTAAAATAATTATAAATTTATAAAATTTTAACTTTTGATTTTATTTGTTAAATTATTTGAATAAATTTTTAGTTAATTAATAAATATAAATAAATATAAAATTAATATTTTAGATATTTTTTATGTCGTGCTCCAATTCCTAACCTGATCTGTTTATATAACTCTTTTTGGTAGTAAAATGTGTTAATCCCAGTATTTTTTTTTATAATTTTTTTTACTGGTTTGTAAAAGTGAATCGTTCGTGTCAAAGAGTTATGTTTTTAGATATTTTAGGGTTTGTGAACAGTAATTGTAAAAAGTAAAAAGTGAATTGTAATTGTAAACGGTAATTGTGAATTATAAAAAGTAAACGGTAATTGCTAAAATTAGGATATATTCCTCATTTTTACTCCTTATTAGTTATGTCTTATTGTTCAAGCTTTACCCCTACTTTTATGGGTCTTATAATGAGCTTTCAGTAGCTCTTGTTGCCCAACTTAGTCAGCACAAACATTACAAGCTTAAACCACGAGACAGTTTCTAACCTTCGAAGATAAAGAGACGAAAACAAAACCTTTTATTAAGTTGCCATAGAAATTTTAGAGGAAATCATACAAACTAGGAAATTAATAGCATACGGGCTAACTTAGCTAGTTACAGACTTACATAAGGAAATTGCAAGGACATTACATAAGATACTAGAAAACTGCAAACACACTTGAACTCTTGCACACTTCTTGGATGCCTTTAGGATTTGGAGAAGAGAGGTTTTTATAGAAGGAGAGGGAGAGTTTACTTCGAGGTAAAGAAATGATGTGGTGTTCACTTTCGGAAGAGTTGAAGGAGGGACAATTTTAGTGGAGATGAGGTATTAGGAAAATGGAGAATGAAGTGAGAGAGTGGAGAATAAAGTTGCTATTCATGAGTAAAGTTTTTATTATTGGGTAATGTTGTTAGTGGAAAATAATGCTTCATGCCATCATGACTTACAGTTTTGGTATCATGATGTCATTGCTTATGCCTTTTTCAGGGTTCTAGCATATTATCCAAGTTTTGTTCTCCAATGGAGTCTAGTGATTGGGCTCTAGAGCTGGTGGCCTATGCCTGAGTATCATCTCTGTTCTAGGCCTCTAAATATGCTGTAGCACATCTGGCTGAGTTGACCATTTTATTTTCTATCCGTTTTGCATTTTTCTTCCTGTAGTGTTGGTACAAAGTCTTGTGTTGGGTAGTAAAGTTGAAAGAACAAAATTATGTACCCATATCTGTGGGATAGTACATCTTCTTGGTATACGTTTCACCATCTAGAAGATATTCTAAGGGGTTATGATCTTGATCCCAAAACCAATTGTTTCCCTAGATAGAAGCCCGCTAGTGCTTTAGTTGATTGGCAAGGTCAACGGGTGCTATCCATTCTAGATCTGGGTTAGAAGGATATTATGATATGTCTAGTTAGAGTCTATTTATTTCATGAATATTTATTTTATTCAAGTGTCTAGCTGGCTCAATTTTTAAATCTATACATTCTGAAGGAGAACTATCAAAAGTATAAATGACAAAAGTTTCTTCTTTAAGGGTCTGAGCCAAGATATCACTTAATTTCTTAGGAAAGTTTTTTACAGAGTCCAAATCATGAACCTAAAATTTATATAGAAGTCCATAGTTCATTAGAGTAAAGGGGGTAATTAATTTTCCCTGAAAGTTATGCTGAACGTATTTTTCATAATCAACATTTGCTCTTATGAAAGAGTAAAGTAATTGACATGTACAACCATAATTCATGGTTTGTTCACATGTTTTGGAAAGCTTTTGACACTTAAGTTTATAGTTGAACTCGACTTCATAGACTATTGTCATACCTTTTGGTGGACTTGTATGTAGGATTTTGAATAACTCACATAAGTCCAGAAATATTTAAAATGTTGACTTTTCTGTCAAGCTACAAACATATGTATTAATGTCTTCAGGGATGTTGTTGGGAAAGCCCAATAGTATAGATTCTGAAGTTTCTTACCTTGATATATTGGCCGCTTTGGCTTTAAGTTGTGTTAAAGTCAAGAAATTGGGCCTATGGATTAGACTTGAAGGCTCTTTGTGCATTATTCCAGGCTCAAGCTCAACAGCAATTGGGAAAATGTTTTCTTTGTTTGAATAGTTGTCATTGGGAATTTTTTGTTGTGTTTAGTAAAGTACTGATGAAATAGTTAGGGCCTAGGATGACCCTGGCAAAAGTGAAAGATTCTTCAAGAGAGTAAAAGTCTTTGTAAGAGGGATATTCACATCCTTGTATTGCTAAGTTGACTTCGTCCCAATCATGCTAAACTCCCGTCTGTGTTTCAGAAAAGACTATGTAACAAGAGAATTTCTTGCTCATAAGTCTTTGTATTATTGTTAAAAAGTAATTGGATAATGTATTAATCACAACAATTTTATAACTAGAACTTCCTAGTATTATAGGGATGTTTCAAATGTTGTCAACTACACAATTTTGTATATGGTTAAGTTTTTCTCTTGATGGGAAGTGGAATTGATCCTCATATTGTGTGAATTGTTGTAAGTCTTGGTTGCCAGACCTGAAGGTTTTTGTGGAAAAAGTTCGTACCTTCTTTTGTCTATCCATAATCCTAAAATATTTAGTGAAGTTAATGTAAAAGTCTAAACAAAATATCTGCTAGGGAATTGTTTATTCCCTTAATATGCTTCCAATTAATTTTTAATCCTTTATTTATAATTGTATTTTGGTGCTTAGAGTTTTTCTTAATCCTTTTTTTTGCTAGTTCTATTTTACAATTGCTTCACAATCAATTCTAATGATAATTTCTTGCTTATTGCAAATGAAAAGTATGAATAAATCAAGACAATAAATTACTGCTAAGAGTTCATAATCTAAGGAAGTCAAATGTCTTTTCTCTTTGTATTTTCTTGAAACATATCTACATATAACTTTTGTGGTTTTAGGATCATATTTTGAGATTTTTCTAAATAATACTCCTCTCATCCTAATTCACATCCATCTATTTTTATCACTAAGTAATTAGTATCTAGTGGAAGTGTTAAGCCTGGAATACTTTTAACCATTGATTTAATCTATCTTAGTAGTTCCATATCTTGTTAGTTAAAATATTCCTGTCCTATGTTTGACGTCTTATTGTATAATGGTCCACTAATTTTTCTTATATCTTTAAGATACTATCAGACATAATTTAGAAGTCCTAAGAAAGCTCTAAGTGTCTTTGTGTCTTCCATTTTGTCTGGGAAAGTCAAGATTTTGGAAGTAGTATGATGTTGAAGTGAAAATTTTCCTTGTTTGATTTTTGCTTCTAGAAATTCAATATGTTTAGTGACTAGTTTCATCTTTTTACGAGATACTATAAGGCTATATTTTTCAAATATGTTAAAGATTATATGGAGTTGAGTGTAATGTTTATCTTTTGTTTTTGAGAAAACTAAGATGTCATCAATACACACACACGTGAGTAAAGATATATCTCTAAATATATTATCTATTTTTCTTTGAAAGATTTGAGGTGCCACTTAAGTCCAAATGACATGACAAACCATTCAAAGTGTCCTTTTGGATATGAGAAGGTTGTCCATTCTATATAATCAGGATGCATCTTAACTTGCTAAAATCCTAATTTCATATCAAATTTTGAGTACCATTATGAGTTTTGTATTTTGTTTAAAAGTTGGTCTTTGTTAAGTATCTTATATCCACCTTTTTGACAGTTATCATTAAGTATTTTGTAGTTAAAACTATCCTGGATTGTCCACATTTTTATTCAGATCCTTTATTTACTATAAAAGATGGACTTCTATGCCTAGAAGTAGATCTTTAGATTGCTCCGAGAGCTAGTAATTGTTTGATATGCATTGTGCATTCTTCTACTTCCCAATTGATGTATCTTAAGTCTTGGACTTTTATGGTAAGGTTTAGGTTTATTATTGCTAATTTGCAGTAGATCTTATCTCGTTTCCAATATTTGGTAGGATTTTCTCCTATGATTGTTGTTTTTCTAATTGAGATATCAAATAATCTAGGTCTAGTTGTATCTTTATTAAGTGTAGTAAATATGTGAGAGAAAGCAAATCTTCTAGAAGGTTTAAGTCTAAGTTACTATAATCCTCTATAAAAGTTTTCCTTTTATAAAGGCTTGTGCAACCAAGTATTATTAGTTTTCTTGTAGTTTGTATAATGCTAATGCACATGATAGTTCCTGCATTAATAAATAGGAACCTTTACAAGAAGTCTTATCTATATAGTGACATGTATCATTATTAGTAATAGAGGTGGATGTTGAAGGTATATCCTTATTAGTGATGATGAGAATAGGTGTGGGCCTTTGAGTTGTAAGAGTATCACAATGCTTCCGGATGATAGAAGGGTAGTCAGAAACAATTGGAGAGACGATAGACATAGAGAGAAAAATAGCATAGTCTTTTGTAAGGAACAATGTTCAATCCTGAGCAATAAGAAAATTAGGTCCCAAAATTAAGTGGAGATTAGGTTGTGAAAGGAGTTGAATCCAAAGTTTGGAAAGTGAGAGGGGGGCCCAATTTATCACAGTTCGTATAAAACCTTAAGTGAGTATTAGCAACAAACATGTGACAAGATAATTGTTGACCATCAAACTGGGTACTAACCAGTGGTCGTTTTAATGAGTTCTGGGGGTATGATTGAGAGTATAGTGGGTTCATCAATTGTTGAATTAGTGGCTCCACTGTCAAGAAAGACATGTAGTGTAAATTCATGTCTGTGTATGTTGACTAGACAACAAACTTTGATATCAACTCTGATATTAGTAGTTCATCCAGTATTGCATATACTGGGAGAATTTATGAAAACTAATTCAGTATTCAATGTTGGTTCATTTATTGCAATTCCTTTGCCTCAATTGTCAGCTATAGGGGTAGAGATTTACTTGAGATTAGCTAGCTCGACTTCTAGTAGATTGAGTCGAGTTTCTAAAACTAAGAATCTTGTTTCAAGAAGCATGTTTCTTGTACTCCCTTATACTTATTGAGTAGTAGGTATAAGGATGTTAAACGTTTGTTGTAAGCATATGTTATAAATTTATCTCCTACAGAGCTTACAGGTTCCTCTTTGTCTATAGCTAGATAAAAGCTACATAAGAAACAAGAAATATTATCTGTTCCTATTTTTAGGGTTCATTTATGGGAACATTTTGGTAAGTCCGATTTTAGTAAAGTAGTATGTTGTATGGACTGTGTAAATATAAGGTTCATGTTATCTAGGTCCAAGTCCTCCCATTGTTTTGTTAAGTCCTCAATTTCTGGTTGGAATGTCTCACTAGGGATTCCATATTTTTCTGCCAGGGTATATAGGATGTCTAGGAATGAGTTGACGAGTCTATAATTAGAGGAAGTAGTTATTTTTTCTATATCATCTGCAAAAATAATAGAGTAGATAAAGGAGGTATTAGACACATCCTCTTGTATTTATATCAAGTCTAAATTAGTATAAGAGACTAATTTAGCCTCTCTTGTATATAAGTTTTTTTTTATTTGGACATGCAAAAGAGAAATGTTCTAGTTTATTACATGCAAAATAAGTTATAGTATTGACATATATTTTCTTTGGTTTAAACCTCCTAACATATTTATCTTTTTTTAAATAATGCTTCTTTTCCTTACTTTTTCTTAAATAGTAGGTATTTCTAGGTTTGAATTTGGGTTTAGTCTAAATAACTGGCTTGGTTGGCTTTCTTCTCTGTTTGTACCTATGTTGGTTCAATCCGTATTGTTGTAAAGTATATATTTAACTATAGAAACCATATTGTTATTTTTATATTTGTATATAAGTACATTTTTCCTTGAGTATGGAAATGATATGTTGGATTTGAACTCCTATATTATTTTTTGGGGTGGTATTTTTAAGTCTGTCTAGGCTTTATGAATCTTTTTGTCTAAGTCTCCTGGTAATTTACTAAAAAGGCTTTCATCTAATTCCGGAATACAACAATTTCTTGAGATTGTAGTAAGTGCTAGGAAATTATTATAGAAAGATTCAATTCAGTTCCAACTGAATAGTTAAAGTTGTTCTAAGTCTCTCATTGCTTCCCTTGTCGTATATCTAATCATGTATTAGCATCTCTAATTGTTAAAAGTCTATGGATGGTATAACAAAAGTTTAAGAAGTTATTTTCCTGAGCTGCTATATGAGTTATTTTTTCTAGAAATTTTACCTTGTAGGCCTCCTGTGCAGCTCTAGCTACATCACCTAAGTAATTTTCTTCTATATGTATCATGACTTCTCCTGTTTCTATATCAAGTTCATATCTATCTTGGTAATCTCTTCTCATAGAGACAATCCATTGTTCTAAATAGGTATCATACATCTAGGAGTCGTTACACTCAACTATATTTAGAAGTACTAAATTTTTTCTAAAATAAGTAATTTCCGGTGGTCTTCTTTTCCCTATAGTTCGAAGTAAGGGATTATTATTTGTATATAGAGTTATTTCTATTCTTGGTGGGTGGCTATATCCATAATCTGTAGTTCTCATAGAACTTTCTGGATACTGGATTATTGGTGGTTTGGACATGACAAATGTGGTAGTAGATTTTATTGGGTTCATAAGGTTTAATTCGTTAGCTTGTTTTCTAGTAATGATATTTTATTTTTCATCAAAGCATAATTCTCAATCATTGTCAAGCTTTTGTTGTTTCTTCCCAAATTCCTCATGTTCATTTATTTCTTTTGGGGTTAGATAAGTTGCCATGTGGGCATGCATAAATATTCATTTAAATCATCAAAAAAAACCTTCTTGTGGCTCTTGTTGAGACATACAATTTGTATCATTGTTTGAATATAAGAGTTGGTTAGCTAATTGTCGGTGATTCTTTCCTAGTTGTTAGAACATTTGTCTAGTTTGTTCAATTTCTAGGAAAGTTTCATCCTCTATTTTTTCTATACACATTAAGTTGAAATTTTCATTTTCTTCATTTGGTAAAGTTGATAGTTTATAGTCATTAAACCTAACAGTCAAGGTGCTATGCTAATCTTGATACATAGTTGAATCTATATGTTGAAGTGTTTGTGCTTGATTTACAAGATTGATATTCCAGTCTAGTCCTGCTAGGGTTTCGTACGAGAAATCTCTTGATTTTAGGAAATAAATTTATTTTGTTGTAAGAGCTTCAATGATGTTATTAATTTGTATCTTAAAACTATTATTTATTTGAGTCATAGTTTTTCCCAAGAAAATGATGTCAATTTGGATATTATGTCTTTGGAAGCTTTCATATCCTTTAGCTTGGACTAAGATTTTAATGTGCCTAATAAAATCTAGAATGGTCATATTGAAGTTTGGGTAGAAATAGGTGATACCTAAGTTAGTGTTCATGTCTACTTCAATAAGTCCTATTATTGTTTTTTCATCTTATGAAAATCTAGTATCCTATAGTATTAGGAAGACTTTGGCTCCTATGCCCTTTCTTATTAAGCCTCTAAGGCCAAATATGATTAATTCTATATGTATATAATTATATCTTCATTGTAGAAGTGCTTTTACTGATTCTTCAATCATAAGATTCAACCATTCTTCTCTTTCATCTAAAAGATGAAGTGGTTGTGTTATATGATGATGATAGAGTGATGTAGTAGAGGATAATATTTCTTGATTGTATATCTCATAAATTTAGAGAATTAAACTATTCATTTGAGAAAGTTGTTAAGTTTCTTTCTACATCTATCAAATCTTCTAGTAGATATGTGAAAATATTACGTCGGCTGATTATGATATTATCTGATGAAGATGTCGTATTTGACTATGTTTATCTTCTTATTATTTGTGAGGGGCCTATGAATGGCTCAGTCTGTGTTTATGCTAGATTCATTGTGTTGCTTGGTATAAGTTAAGAAGGAATAACTGTTGGAACCCCAAAGTTGTTTTGGTGTGATCAACAAGTTAAGTTAGGTCCTGTATGTTTCTAACCTTGTGTCTAAGTGTGCAGGAGCTTAGGAG
>JBBMJZ010000104.1:1768765-1780909 GCA_037833815.1 Zingiber zerumbet | reverse complement strand
TTACCTCCCTAAGGTTGCCTAGCTTCACTCACTAGAACTTCCATTGGCTGGCTTCACTCACCAGGACTTCCTCCACCTATCTTCACTCACTAGGGCCCGACTTCACTCACCAGGACTTCCACCACATAGCTTCACTCACTAGGGTCCGACTTCACTCACCAGGACTTCCACCACCTAGCTTCACTCACTAGGATCCAGCTCCACTCACTGGGATTTCCACCACCTAGCTTCACTCACTCTGGCCCGACTTCACTCACCGGGACTTCCACCACATAGCTTCACTCACTAAGATCTAGTTTCACTCACCAGGACTTCCACTACCTATCTTCACTCACTAGGGTCTGGCTTCACTCACCAGGACTTCCACTTTGCCTAACCTTTGGTTAGGACCTTACCTTTGCTAATCATCTAGTCTTGACTAGACTTCTCTCTCCTAAACATCAAGTCCTAATTGGGTCAACCCTTGGTAATATTGTCAAACATCGAAACCATAGAGGTCGATTGCACAAACAAAAAGTCACTGAAATACTTTTCATAAAATCTTCTAATTCGCCTTATGGAAGCATCGGGAGAATTGCATGTAAAATGTAAGCACTGAAATACTTTTCACAAATTCTAAACCAACGGTAGCTATGAGTCATTGAAACAACACGTAGAAGTGAAGCAACATATGAAATATGGAATTGACTATTTTCAAGCATAATTATTTAGATTTTTTACTAGTGGAAGTATTGATTCTTGTTTATTTCATTAGCTAGATTTGTTTCTATAAAATATTTTTCATTTAGTTTTAGATCTAAATACTCTTTTGAAGAATATTATAAAATATCTCTTAATTCATTTGTTAAATATGTAAGTACACAATGATAGTTTTGATGTGATCAACCAAATCAACTTAGGTTCTGTTATCTTTTGATGTCTTGTGTCTAAGTGTGCAAGAACTTAGGAGCACAGGAAGACAAGTGAAAGACGCAGCTAGCGAGAAGGACGATAAAGGAGAGAATCGACAGGCTCGATGCATCCGAGGGACGAGGCGTTGCGGAAGAGTACGCTAGCGAACGAGAAAGAAGAGCACGACATTTCCGAGGGACGAGAAACTGAAGTGGAAGGTTACTCAAGAAGACTAGAAAATGGGTTTAGATGAACCTTATTCTGGATGGACGAAATCATCCAAGCGAGCGGAACCAGAGCAGAAGACCTAGACAAAAAGTCAACATGGAGTTGACTCTGGTCCAGGTGCCCAGAGCTATTTCGAACGCCCGGAGTCCGGGCGCCGGACGCTCGGAGTCCAAGCGCCTGGACCAGTTTAGTCTAGCAGGGGCGCCTTGACTTTGCGGCATTGTGGTTCGACATCAGCAGGGGGTCCGGGTGCCCGGACCGGAATAAAGTTTTATCCCAACTCCGTCGTGTAACCGTTTGCGAGATGATAAGAGTTGCCACGCTGGGGGCGTCCGGAGAGGGCCCGGGTGCCCGAACCGTGCCACATCAGCAAACGACCATTTTCGACCAATGGATTATAAATAGAGCCCTAGTCTTCTCCTTTTCAAACAACACACTTTGTACTTCAATTTTCTTTTTGCTTTTCGTTTACAAGCTTGATTTCCGTGTACGAGGCTTCTCCACCTCCGACATTTTGTTCAAGAAGGAGATCTTCATAGTGAGTTCATTTGCCTTAGAATAGCAATTCTCTGATTGTCATCCAAGTAAATTGATTGTCTCGTACTTCTCTTTTATTCTTTAATATTTCTTCAAGTGTATAATTGTTTTAAAGCCTGATCGAGTTAAGAAAGACATTTTATTTTATTTTGGTGCATGGCAATTCACCCCCCTCTTGCCGGCTACAAGAGACCAACAAGTGGTATTAGAGCAAGGTCGCCTCAGAAGGACTAGCTGCCATCTGAAGCAAAGATGATGGCTGAAGTTTGAGGAATACTTTGCACATTGGAAGAAGAATATGGAGGTTTATTTCAAAACTAATTTTAATATATTTTTATCTTAAAAAATAGTTTTGCAGTACTTACCAACAACAATGGCGAGTTAAAGAAAGAAGAACACTAGACGAAGAAGGAATAAGCTGAATTTGTGGCAAAAGGAAAAGTAGAATTCTATCTGCTAAGTGCGCTATCACCACAAGAGGTAAACAAAATCGGAATCTACGAGTCTGCAAAAGACCTCTGGGAAAAATTCCTAGAGCTTCACGAAGGATCATCGGAAGCCAAACTCGCAAGGAGAGATCTACTTCGAAACCAACTGACAAATCTACGACTAAAGGAAGATGAAGCAGTTCCTCAACTGCACGCCAAGCTAAAAGAGCTAGTCACCGAACTCACAAAACTTGGAGAAAAGGTAACCAACTTAGATTCGCTAAGGTATGCGCTTAATGCTTTCCCTAGAACACCTGAATGGTCAACCCTAGTAGATGCATATTACGTCTCTAGGGACCTGAAGGTAAGTAATTTAAAGGAATTATTTTCTACATTTGAAATACATGAAACTAGATGTACAGATCTAAAAAAGGAGTCTAAACAGAATATAGCCTTAAAAGTAAAAATGGATGAACTAGAGTCCGAAACCTAAGAAACGACATTTATGGTAAGAACTTTTAAAAAAATCTTTAAATCTAATAAATTCAATAAAGTGCATGCTAAAAGAAGAAAAAAGAGAGTAAGATGTTATCACTGCAATGAAGAATGACACGTCAAAGATAACTTTCCAAAACTAAAGAACAAAGATAAGGATAAGGACAAGGACAAAAGACTAACCTTGAAGGAGCACAAGAACCTAAAAGCGACATGGGATGAAACTTCAGAGTCAGAAATTGAAGCCTATGCTGGACTTGTGCTGATGGCAAGTCACAAAGAAGATGAAGAAGTAAGCTCATCCAAGATGAACATCGAGAGTATCGATGAAGGGAATGTCAGAAGAAAGCACAACTACAGGGGGAGTATCAAATAAGTTATTTAAATTTATAAAAATACTGTTGAAATTTTTTTGTAAATTATAAATTTAAAATGGAAAATTTAAAAAGGAAAATGAGAAATTAAAAATAACACTAGCAACATCTTGTCGATTAGAAGATTTTGACAAGATAAAAATTAAAAATTAAAAATTAAAAGTAGAAATAGAAAATTTAAAAAATCATGCATGTTCACATGTTCAACAAATTAGAAATTATCAAGCACTTAATTGATATTTTAGATATCATAAGGGTCATATTAGAAAATTATCATCAAAATATATTCTAAAAAAATTTTAATTAATCCAGTAGATAGGAACATATATTAATAGGGACTGATCTATATAAGAGCTGGGATGTCTTGTAGCCCAGCTCTTTGACAAAATCAATCAAAAATTTGAATTTCTCATTTGGTATCTCGAAGTCAACTTTAGTCATCTCAGCAAAGAAAAAGATCTATGTACAGTACATAGCAATAACTAATAAACTTAATTACATAAAGCTTTTTGGCAAATATTCATTCGCCCTATCAATTCAATGAATTCTTTCACTATCAAAAAATAAGAATATAAAAAAAATTATTACTAAAAGTTATTTTTTTCATCAATAGTGAAAACCTCGTAATTAATTTAAGATGAAAATATTTCATTTCTAGTTTCAGAAATTAGTTAAAAAATTATTTATATATTTATTTTTAAATTGATAAAAAAATTAATTTTAAATAAAATTTTTGTCTCTATTTTTTTTAAAATCCATTATTAATCTCTTTCAAATAACATATTAAATACAACTTTAATTTGTTTACAATTCTATTTATAAATCCGTATATAATTTGTTTAAAATTTGATAAAATATAGGAAAAGGCAAGATGATAACGCGCTCGTGTAAAGTTAACTCAGACCCCTTCTACAAACATCCTAGGCAAACTCAACAACTTGGAATCAACCCAATCCACTTTTAATTCTTCGATTCGTCCTTGTATATTGGGTTCCAAAATTATGCTTAAATTAAAAATTATTATATATACTTTATTTTTAATTTACATTCATAATTTTTGCTTAAAATTATTTAACATTTTCTTTCGTATGATTTCTCTTCAAAACTAACTTAATATTAATTTATTTGAGAAAAAGGAGTTCATTATTTATCAGTATAAAAAATTTTAAAATTTGTTGACCATTGAATTATTTTATAAACTTTTTAACAAAAATTATATATTTTTTTAATTTAAAAATATTTTCAGTGTTATTCTTACCAACTTTATTTTTTTGTAAAAATTTATCATGTTTTCTGTTCAAGAAAATATTTTCAAATTTTTTTAACTATTATTGAATTTTATATGAATCATTTATCTAAATGTTAATTTTTAATATTAAAAATTCTTAGAGATTTAATTTTTGAAATTTTTTTTATCTTCTTTGTCTATTACATTCTTAAAAAATTCTTCATGATTTTTTGAGCTTAAAAACTATTTTTAAGCATTTTTTAGAAAATATAACATTCGGTAGAAAATAATTTATTATTACTTAAATTAATTTTATTTTTTTAAAAAAATTATGCTAGTTAGGATAACTGTTATAAAATTTTTTAAAATTTTTAAATAATTTAAAATAAATTTAAAATTATTTTTCCAAAACTACTTTATAAATCATAAAAGTTCATATTTTCAAACTTTAAAGTTTATTTTAATAATTCATTATTTTTTTATCCTTAGAGATTAATTCAGATTTACTTCCAACATTTTCCTTATTTTTAATGTGATCAAATGGATAGAGTTAACGATTAAGTCTAGGGAGAGGGTAATTTTTTTTAAATGTTATTAATCACATATTAAGTACTTGTTATTTCATTGTTATTTATTTTTTGTTTACTCTAACTTAATTTGGATGCTCATGTTAAAAAGGGGAAGATTGTAAGTACCCCATGATAGTTTTAATGTGATCAACCAAGTCAAGTTAAGTCATGTTGTCTTTTGATGTCTTGTGTCTGAGTGTGCAGGAACTTAGGAGTACAAGAAGACGAGCGAAAGACGCAACTAGCGGTAAGGACGGCATGAGAGAGAGAGAGAGAGAGAGAGAGTCGACGGGCTCAGTGTGTTTGAGGGATAAGACTCTGCAGAAGAGTACGTTGGAGGATGAGAAGGAAGCATGCGCCGTTTCCAAGGAATGAGAAGCCGGAGCAGAATGTTGCTCAAGAAGGTCGAAAAATGGGTTCGGGTGAGCCCTATTCCGGATGGATGAAATCACCCAAGAGAGTTGAGCTAGGGTGGAAGACCCTGACAGAAAGTCAACATGCAGTTGACTCTGGTCTGGGCACCTAGACCAGTTTGGTCCAATAGGGGCGCCTCGACTCCCCGGCGTTGTGGATCAGCATGGGTTTGAGCACCCGGACCCGGTCCTGGCACCCGGACTGGGATAAAGTTTTATCCTAACCCTGTCGCATAGCCGTTTGAGAGATGATAAGAGTTGCCACGTTAGGGAAGCCCAGAGAGGGTCCGAACGCCCGAACCATGCCATGTTAGCAACCAGTCATTTTCGACCAGTGGGCTATAAATAGAGCCCTGGTCTTCTCATTTTCGAACAACACACTCCATACTTCAATTCTCTTTTTGTTTTTCATTTACGAGCTTAATTTTTATGTACAAGGCTTCTCCGCCTCTAATGTTTCATTCTAGAAGGAGATCTTCATAGTTAGCTCATTTGCCTTAGAGTAGTAATCCTCTGATTGTCAGCCAAGTAAATTGATTGTGTCGTATTTCTCTTTTATTTTGTAATATTTCTTTAAGTGTGTAATTATTTTAAAGTCCGATTGAGTTGAGAAAGGTATTTTATTTTATTTTATTTTGGTGTAGGGCAATTCACTCTCCTCTTGCTAACTGTGTATAATTAAAAAATAGTAAAATACGTGGAGAATTAATTGAAGAAATTTAGTAAATTAAATAATAATTTTTTTATATTATGATATTTGGAGTGATTAATGTTAAATATATATGTATATAAGTGTGACTTACCATTTGATCAATAATTATTGGAATATCCAAAAAAAATATTGTTATCATATGGAGTTTTGACTATTAGCATTGTCTTCATGACATCTCATAATTATTATTTTTAATTTTAAAAATTATGGATTAATTCATAAAATATTTTCAATATTATTTAATAATACTAGTTCTAATACTGCTAGTATTTTCCCCAGTATTGGTGAACTAAAATTTATATGTCCACTTATTATTATTGGTTTATTTTTTCATATACGTTGTGTATGTCATATTTTAAATTTATATGTTTAAGATGAATTAAAAATTTAAAAAAATCATATTAAATCAATTAGAACTGATATTTTTTATTTATGGTCACATCCATTTATAATGAAACAGTGAGATAAATTTTATAAAAATAATAGAATGAGATCTAAACATTTTTCATATGATATACCAACACCTTGGAATTTAACATATCATTTGTTACAAATTCATATAAATATAGAGAATTATTATACTCATTTTTTTCACAAAACATTAATAATATTAATATATATTTATTTTCACAACAATGAAATATTTGTAGTAGTTTTTGTAAAATTTTAAAAATATCTAATAATGTAACCAAACAACTTTCCGATTCTTATTATCTTAATTCTCGTTTAGTTTTAGGAAATTTTTATAGTATAGTATTAGTTTTAAATAGAAATAGTACTAATAAATTTTTATCACCTTGTGTATTAGTAATGAAAATGAAATGGGAAAAATATTTTTTTAAAAAAAAATTATTTAGCTGCATTTGATTTAGACCATACATATAAATTATACGTTTTACAAAAAAAAAAAGTGTTAGATTTGTATTACGATACTTTAATTTCATTTAAAAATATTAGAATAATATTGTATATTAATGCGGTGGTAAAGGGAGCTTACTGAGTATGAGTCAACGGTGGGAACAATAGCCGACGTGGAGGTCAAAGCCAAAGCGATCAAAGGTAAGGAACCGTCTGGTCACTAAAGTTATCTGAGCGGGCGGCAGCAAGCTAGGCGGGCCAAAAGGGTCTATTCAGCCGAGAGGCTTGCTTGGGCAAATCGCTCATCCGACCTGGTCGACTATAGAAAGGACATCAAAGGCTCAGCTATGACGACCCTACAAAGGCTAGTCCGACAGGACCGCATGGTCGGTCGAGTGAGGAACCACCTACCGAGCCGAGCGACCGTGGAGAAGAACAATTGAGATTGACCGGGTGGAGAATCTCGGCCAAGCAGCTCTCCCGCTCATCCAAACAGTGGGGCCCCTTGCTTAGCTCATTGTATCATTCTGGGAGTTAGTCCCGTTGACAACAGGGAATGGTTAACAGGCAAATCGTATGACAGAAGCTTCCACTATCATGTCAGGAATTTGCACGCCCTGTTAAGCAATGATGTCAGAGACACTTTTTGACGTGTCTTTTCATAGGACAGTTGGAAAACGTACACGTGTCTTGAAAAACGTGCACATCTACTACTAGAGCACTATATAGAGGGGGGGTCGATGCACCGGGGAGGTATGCATTATCTTTACTAGAGCTCATGTTATTGCTACAGTTCTTTACTGCCTTTCTAATATTCCAGTGACTGACTTGACCGTCGAAGGGCCAACGTCGGGACCCCTTCCCTGGCCTGGCACTAATGTTCTTGGTTTTACAGATCGGAGCGGAGTCTTCATAAGGTCAACCACTAAGCCATGTCTCCAGTTAGCTGTCTTCACCGTTTTCTACCGTGGAGCGCAAGCAATCTCCAGCCCTATAGGGTCGGGTGAGAAGTGTGTGATTAAATTGAAATACACTTGTAAAGGCGTCTATTCTGTAAGTGTAGGGAAATAATGAATGAAAACCCCAAGTGTCCCAGACTCTTGTGCCTATCAACCAAGATAAAAGTCGAGCAACGACTATAAACCCCTGTGCATTATTGTTAGAAAGCCGAACGGCGGCTATAAACTCAAGAGTCTACGTCAACTAAAGCCGAGTGACGGCTATAAACCCGAGAGTCTACTCCAACTAAAGCTAAGTAGCGGCTATAAATACAAGAGTGTCTATGCCAATTAAAGCCGAGCGGTGACTATAAACCCGAGAGTCGAAGAAAACAATAGTCGAGCAGTGACTATAAACCCTTAAGCAATGAAAACTATAGTCGAGTGACGACTATAAACTCGGAGTCAGCAAGAAAACAACAGTCGAGCAGCGGTTATAAACCCGAGAGTCTAGATCAAATAAAGTCGAGCGACAGCTACAAACTTTATGTTAACAATTAAATAGCAGTCGAGCGGTGACTATAAACCCTGGTACAACAGTCGAACGGTGGCTATAAACTTGGGAGTCGACAACAATTGCCGAGTAGCAGCTATAAACTCGAGAGTCGACAACAACAGCCAAGTTACGGCTATAAACTCAGGAGTCCACAACAACAACAGCCAAGCGGCGGCTATAAACCCGAGAGTCGAAGAAAACAAAAGGCGAGCGGTGGCTATAAACCCGAGAGTCGAAGAAAACAATAGTCGAGCGACGACTATAAACCCTTAAGCAATGAAAACTATAGTCGAGTGACGACTATAAACTCGTAGTCAGCAAGAAAACAACAGTCGAGCAGTGGTTATAAACCCGAGAGTCTAGGTCAAATAAAGTCGAGCGACAGCTACAAACTTTAGGTTAACAATTAAACAGCAGGCGAGCGGTGACTATAAACCCTGGTACAATAGTTAAACGGTGGCTATAAACTTGGGAGTCGACAACAATTGCCGAGTAGCAGCCATAAACTCGAGAGTCGACAACAACAGCCGAGTTATGGCTATAAACTCAGGAGTCCATAACAACAACAGCCGAACGACGGATATAAACATGGGAGTCGACGACGACAACAGCCGAGCGACGACTATAAACTCAAGCAGAATGTCATTAGAAAGTCGAGTGATGACTATAAAATCTCAAACCTCGATACTCTACAAGTTGAGTGGTCACTATAAACTCCAGTTCAACAGTCGAGTGACAGATATAAAACTTAGAGGGTGTCATCGAGATTTTTGAATAAAAAGGCAAATAGGTTGCTCGACCTACGTTGAAATGATCAGCCAGATGTCTTAACAAGTAATTACTTAGAAGAACGGAAGAGCAATGATTGATACTTGGAAGATTTTTACAAGTATTACAAGATTGTAAGAGGGGAAACTGAGCAGTCTTATGGAGCCGAGTGGGGATACATTGAAGGACACTTGAAATATTTAACAAGTCCCTATAACAAAAGTTAGAAAACACTGAATGGGTGCACAGTTACTAATACTTAGAAATTTTTACAAAATATCAGGTGGGAGTACAAGAGGCAACCTAAAAGTCTAAAGAGAAAACTAGTCGTGGTAGTCGAGCACATCATTCAGTAGTGGCTCGGTGAGCTTCTCCCTATTTATAATCTTGCTAGTTAGCACTGAAGAGAGATAGCCTCTGTCCTTCAATTGTTGGAGGGTTCCATCAATGCTACAGTTAAAGAGCCGAAGAGCTCGATCTGTGAACTTGTTGTTGAAGGGGTCAAAATAGAGATCGTTGCACTTGAAAACTTCAAATCGTCTAGGCTCTTCCTCTTGGTACATCTTGAAGGCCGCTCGGGACGCTTCCAATTTAGCTTTTAGTGAAGCCAGCTCAGCATCTTTGGTGTCAAGCTGGAGCTTCGTAGCTGCTTGCTCTGCTGATCGACCATCCCATTCAGTCGCCAGAGCAGCCTCCGCCTCTTGAGGTTTTAGGCCAAAACTCTAGCCTCCTTGTTTTTTATGTCTAAGTCTTTGATAGCTCGGAGCATTCTAGCGTTGGCAGAGTTAATCTCAGACTCAAAAGTCGGTCGAGTTAGAGGGTTTGCTCATCATTCTTGCTCCTCTTTGCATTGAGCGCCCGTGTTGAGTTTAGTAGCTCCTCAGAGCTCCTTTGTAGGTCAGCCTTCAATTAGGCCACCTCCGCGGATAGTTGCTCAAAGCGTGCGTGGGAGGTTTCTGATTGTCCGCTCAAAGCGCTCAGTTGCTATAGCTCATGCTCCAAGAAGGTCAACATCTGGCACATGGCCAAGCTTTTTGACCCAGAATTGTAGTAAAAATAGGTTAATGAGTACCGGTCAGGAAATACAAAAGTAAATATAATGATAATATATATACCCTGGAGGACTTCTGAGTATGTCTATCCGCGAGCTCTCTAGCTGAAATGGTCGTCGCGCAGGCCCGAGCATCAACCCAGACTTGTGTCAATGGTCCTTGAATCTTGATTTGGTGTTCAGGGGAGCGTGACTCGATGTCGTTAGTGTTGGATCAAAAAGAATTTAGATATCTCCACAATGGCATGATATTGTCCACTTTGGGCCTAAGCCGTCATGGTTTTGCTCTTGGGATTTACCCAAAAGGCCTCATACCAATGGAGATATCTTTCTCTTATAAACTCATGATCTTTTCCATATGTTTTCAATGTGGGACTATGTTTGCAATCTTACAACTCCAATAGGAACAACATGATGAAAGACATCACGGATTTTGTAGCTCGATGTCTAGTATGTCAGCAATTAAAAGTTGAACATCAGAGACTAGTAGGATGTCTCAGTAGATTCAAATACCAGAATGAGAATGGGAACATGATATGATGGACTTTGTTGCGGGATTACCCAGGACACGAAGAGGATATGATACGATTGGGGTAATCATTGATTGGTTGACTAATTTGCTTCCTTTCTATCGATTTGTAGGACAAATTCTTTAAATCAATTAATGCAAATCTTATTTTTAATTCTAGCTGATTTTATTTTTAAAAAATTTTCAAGATTTAAACGGAGTTCGTATAACCTGTTGAAGAGCATAAAAATATTCTGCTTAAAGAAATCCTCTTTAGAATACCAATTAAAGAGCGAGTTGATTGAGAAATTATCTTAGCGATAATTAACTTAAATCTAAGTATAAATTAATGTTATTGTGCCTTATTCTCTGCCCGAACCCCTTTCTTCCGATCAATGTTGATCCCCTCCTCCCTCTCTGTCTCGCACCACCCCGATTCCCCCATTTCTTCCCTTCTCATCGCCGCTAGCTCTACACATATCCTTCATCGCCGATCGCTGATTACCGATGTCGACCACCAGCCTTCCAAGCCTCCCCTTTTCCCCTAATTTCTCTCCTCTCTTGTGATTCGTACAGAAGGAAGCATACAGTGCTTGGTGTTTCCATCCCCGAGAGGGTGGAATCGATGAAGGGCATGATGACAAACTCTTCCCCTCACTTGCGGATTTGAGCAGAGCAACAATGGTTCTATTAGGGAGGTTCATTGCCTCCTCTTCATCGATTTTACTGTACCTTTACCTCGTTAGCATAGGTCTACTGCTAACTCTTCTAATTTCTTTGACCATGAGTCATGCCCTAGCTCTGATCTGTGTCACTTACCTTCTCATTGGCCATACATAGCCACCTTTGTGAACCAACGTCGCTGTGTGTTGCTGCCACTATTGTGACACCATCGACCAGCAGCTATCTTCGAGCTAGGGCCATCGTTAGCCCCTGGCACTATCGACACAAATCTGTGGTAAGATTGTTTAATTGAGTTTGAATTCATTTATAGGGTTAATTAAAGTTTGATGGTTTTAATTGTGGCTAGATGATTTATAAACAGATTTAGCATATGAAGAAGTCTGTGGATGATGGAGATTTGTTATCAGATTGGGCTGGTTAACAATTCATCATGATAGGTTTGATTTGGATCATTAGGTGTATTAATAGAAGATTAATTTGATTAATTGGCTATCCAAGTTCATGATTGATAGTAGCATTTGTATGATCAATAGTTGGATTGTTAGCTTACTCTAATTGGTAGGATAATCAATTATGGTGATAAGAGATAATGATTAGTTGGATCGCCGATTCATGCCTTGTTGGATAATTGGAGTATGTTGACAAGAACGGTTAACTAAATGAATTGGATTAATTCATAAGGAGATTAGTTGTGAAAGAAATGTTGGATCATTAAATGAGATTAAAATGTGGATTCTTAATCGGACTAGGGTTAGAATTAATTATTTGGTTTACGATAGAACTTAGTAGTACTATGTATTCTGTGTTGCAAGATACTAGTCAGAGACACTGTTGGTGTTGCAAGGTTGCAAACATAGTCCCACATTGAAAACACATGGAAAAAATCATGGGTTTATAAGAGAAAGA
>JBBMJZ010000104.1:1740433-1753585 GCA_037833815.1 Zingiber zerumbet | reverse complement strand
GAATTTAGCACAGACGGCCCAGATTATTAATCCAGTGCGCGTCTGCAGACCTTCGACCCTTCGTTCCATGATGCAAAGAGACATGCCTTAACCGGTTGATCCGGCCCATATATGCCAAAAAAGGTGGAATCCGCCACCCCAGCGACCCCCTGAGATAGAGAGAGATACGATGATGAGATAAGAGGTGGAAGGATATTTTGGTCATTTGATATTAGTAAGGTTTTTGACTTTAAGATGGTACGAAGAAGGGGGGATTTTGGGGTGGGTCTTCTCTGCCGCTAGCAGGGGAGAAAAGGGGTTTTTTTGGTTCAGCCGCCGCCGCCTCTCTCCCTCATGTCAGCCGCATACCGTTTCTCCTCTCCCCCTCCCTCTCTGGCCGCTCACCAAGGCAGTCGCCAGAGTCATACACCCGGAGAAGTGTCGTGCTTCCCTCTCTTGCAAGAAGTTGTAGCTCTCTCATGCGACCTTTGTCGCGAACGCTGCCGCCGCAAGTGCCTTTGGCGTCTCTCGTCGCCTCGTTGGAAGCTGGTTTTCTTCTGCCATAGCTGGAGGCACGCCTCTGTTCGTGGTTCTCGCTGCCGACGCCATCTTCATCGCTCCACAAGGCACGTCGCTTCACTGTCCAGCATGGCTCCGCTGCATTTCCTCGCTCCAGGCCGGCGCTAAGGCCAAATGCATGCTACATTCTCTCTAGGTGTCGCCGGTAGCTCCAATCAGTTGCCGACCGACCACGTCCGAGCAAGACCAGCCTCGATTTGCATCCAGTTCCCATCATCGTAGCCCCCTCGCCGGCAACCGCTACATGCAGCCAACCCATGTGTCAATAGTCCATGTGTCGATTTCGTCCCTATTCCCGTCTTGTGTTGTTGTTGTGTTTCGGCCTTCGTGTCGCTGTTGTATTCCGGCCTTCGTGCTGCTATTCCGACCTGTGAGCTGTTACTGTAGTTAGATTACACGCCATCCTGCGAACCCACATCGCATTCGACTCCATGCTGCCAGATCCAGCTACTCATCTGGTGGACATTTATTTACTCTTCAGGGTTGCAACAATTCGATTAGCAACACGACCAACTCATCGATTCATCCGAGGGCGCCCCCCGAGGCCAGGGTACGCCACTGTACTCATCCTGTATTTATTTCATTGTTCTACTATTATTCAACTGCTTATATGTACGTGGGTCCCACCTCGAGCATCGGGGTACCAAGGATCGGGGCAACCTGGTCGCTGGCTGCAGGTATTGTTGACGAGAGAACTTCTGACTACTTGGTCAACACAGAAAACAGCTCACCATCCGGGTCATGGAGATGTGGTCAACATTCCAGACATGTCATACTGGCAGTTCCGTCTTCTCAAATTCCCGACAGTATCATATATACAAAACTATATATATACCATGCAGTGCGTGACTACGCAGTGTGCAAATTTTTTTTAGCTTGCGGTTATGCCATTTAGGGTTTTGTCTCTAGGGTTTAGGGGTTATGTTATAGTATTAAGTCTAAAAAAATTCAAACCAAAAAAATATCTTTAGTATTTACGGGGTGTGTGTGTATAGAAAGAGAGCTGATATGCTTCTCGACTCTCACTATGCAACTGTGCCCAATTTTCACTTAGCAGTCCATCACTATTTTTCTATTTTTCTATTATAGCAATAGCTCGTTAGATTAAAAAGACCCTAAACTCTTTGTCTACCTATTCCTTTCAAAATCTCAAACATTTTGAACATGTCTTCGAACTCCCTCATTTCCCTCGGTACCACCTCACCTCGCAGAGCCGTCAATCACCGTCTTCGCAGATCAACTCCCTTGGTGCTACATTATCTCATTAAGCATGCCTGTCGTTGTTCATATGCATAGCTGATACCCCCATGTACATGCAACATCTTTCCCCTCCATCCAAATGATACAATTTTAGGGTTTATACAACGTTGTAGTAGCTACAGAACCATAGCTACTACAACGTTCTTATTTGTGGTCCTACCACATTGTTGCAGCTACGATTTCGTAGTTGCTACAACGTTCTTAGACTAGCACATTGTAGCAGCTATAGTATTGTAGTTGCTACAACACGGTTAGACCAGATCAACACGTTAATCTCATTATTCAAACCTAACATTGTAGTGTATCACTAAAATATTAAGTATTTGGTTACAGAATTAAATGGCGTCTAGTGTTTCAACCTCCCACAAAAGCTCTACTTCTAATGTATATCATAAAAAAATTATAATGGAAAAGTAACGTCCTAGTTTAAGTCGTTCATATTATCACTATAACCAAATGAGCAATAGATGTAGTTGATAAGTAGAAGTTTATTTGCCTAGGCCCTAGACATACCACAAAATGCAAATATCATAGTTCTTGTACAAAATATATTTGACAATTAGGATTATCATGCTAAGTGTTTCATCTTTCAAAATTAAAAGATCATATTCACAAGAAAAGATGTTGCACTGTTTCTAGGACTTCCAAATCATGGCGATAAAGTCCCTTTGCATTTGAATGTCGCCTCCACCCACTCTACCTTCAACATTTCATAGATTTAGAAAGAATGTAGAGGACAAACTAATTAACATCAGCAAATAATCATCTCATTAATTTGATCTATTGTTTTGTCAACTTGTTATTTTGTATTGTTTTCTATATGCATGTTATTTATTACTAGTAGTAGTATATCTAAACTACCAATAAATTCACTCCTTGATTGTATAGATGACTTTAAAAATTTAAGTAGATATAATTAGTATAAGCCTATATATGACTATATCGCCTCACAGATGGAGGAAATTGTTGTGATGCTCTCACTAAGGCCTAAACCACTGGGTCTTGAGGGAAATCAAACTCCAATGATGAAATAATTTGCACACCTACTTGCTATAAGTTGTTAAATTTTACTATAATTTCATTGATTTAAAATTATCATCATACTTATTATATTACAGGTTTAGATATGTGAACATGTTAGAATAATAGAGACACACAAGAACTTTGCCTTTGAAGAATATGCCGATAGAACTGAACAATCTCAAGTGTAGTTACAATAAAGATGATGATTGACCAACTACCTTCATAAAAAATAATAGCAACTTTGGTTCTATCATATTTAGAGGAAAATATGCAATCAATTGATTTCCTAGAAGATGTGAAAGAGTAAATTAATGATCAAATTGTATGGAACTTTGTCAATGTGTCATTTCCTGAGCAAGAAGAAGATGTTTAGGAGGAGCATGTAGCAGAGGATGTTTATGTTCAAGCTGCAAAGGATGTTTAGGAGCAAGTTGAATGTCAATGTTGCAAAATAAAAGATGATTAACATGTTGAGGTACGAAATTTGGATGCTAAGTTGAGCAAGAAAATAAAATCATAGAACTCCAAAGGCTATTGCAGAGCAAGGTATCAAAAGAGTAACCAATAGCCCGACCCTTGATGAAGAGGTTATAAAGCCTAATGCACCAACACATACAAGAACAAAAAGGTGTGCTAGAAAGAATATTGGGCCACTATCCACAAAATTTGAAAAACCCCTAAAAAGGAAGAGAACTGATAGAAAATAAAAAAATAAGGGGAAAGAGAAACACAAAGAGATTGTTTATCATGAAGATCCAAAAGCCCCTGTCCCATCAAAAAGTGAAGCCACAGTTTCATTAAATCAATAAATTAAACTTGCTAAGATTTATAATCTCAAAACTAAAATATTAAAGGTAGGGTTGATTGTAGTTAATTCTTGTTATTGTTAATCCTCAATGATATGTTTGTTTATGTATTTATTCAATAAGTGAAGACATGTTTTAAGAATAATAAAGATGTTATGGTAGTAGATGCATTATTAAAGCTCAGTCAAATAAAGTGAGTAAGTTGATTGCGTAGTTATATAAATATTATTTAAAATAATGATGATTAATTTGTTGAAGTCTCAATAAGTGTATACTAAAACAAGAATAATATTATTTTCATATTTTCATGTTGTATAATAATATAATTGAATGTTAAATTTTACTATCAATACTGAAAATAGTTGAATGTTAAAATTCACTGTCAACACCGATATCATTTTAATGTAATTTTTATAGCTACTACGATTTTAGTAGCTATGTGTTAGGATGTATACTAAAAGCCTAGCTTTTTGTATGCACATTTATTTAAAAATAAGAATCACATTGGTCAAATGACTGCGTTTATGTTAAATGTAGTTGTTCATTTAATTTATATTATAAATAACATGGTGTGTGGTGTCACACATAGAAGATCATATTATCAGTTCCTTATAAATTATAAAAAGTAGCTCACGACCAAAATGGAAAGGGGCAAATCATTAGAATGGTCATAGTGTAATTTTGTATTAGTTTATATTGACTATAAAATTACACTAGTACACTATGTGTGTATTGAGTAAGACCATTTGAGGTAGTTTCTTTTTATACTGACTGCATAAAAGAACAAACCTCTGTTATTATGGAAGTGCATATTCTTAATCCTAATATAATAACAAGCACATATACTTAGTATTTATTTCTTTAATTTATCAATAGGTGAGATTTAGCTTGTTAAATCAATAGGCCCGATAGGTTGGGAGATAATACCATTTATATGGTGTGTTGTTGATTATAGAAGGAAACTATGTCCTAGTGATCTAGGTTGATTATATCCCCAAGAGGAGCTCATAAGGATTTTCATGTAAACCCTGCAGGTGGGCCTAGTCCGACATGAAGATAAGGTTAAGTGATACTACTCTTGGAGCTAGATATTAATTAAGTAAATTGTTAGTAACTCATTTAATTAATGGACATTCGATATCTTAAACACAGGGAGTCTAATATACTCATGATAAGAAGGAACCCGTAATGTAATTTGGAAATGGTGCGGTAGTTCAATAATAACCCTTTAGTGGTATGAGTTGTTATTAATGAACTCGAGTTGTGTGTTCGGGGCGAACACGAGAAGCTCAAGTTCATCGGGAGACCAAAATCAATTCCTCCTCTTGGTCCCTATTGTAACCGCTTATTTATATAGCTTAATATCCACCTAATACCCAACTTCTTACCCACCTTAAGGTGGCCAGCCAAGCCAGGCTTGGAGCTCAAGCTTGGGTCGGTCGAACCAAGGGATGGAGCCAAGTGGCCGGCCTAACTTGGAGCCCAAGCTTAGGTGGTCGGTCACAATAAAATTAAAAGAGATTTTATTTTAAAATCTTTCCTTACGTGGAAGCCATGGTTTTAAAAGAGAGTTTAAAGTTTAAATCTTTCCTTTTATAGCTTTCTACAAAAAATTAAAAGAAATGTATGATATCTTTCCTTATTTGTAGTTAAAAAGGAAGATTTTAATTTTAAAAAAAACTTTCTTTTTTTGTAACCATCCACATGTTTTAAAAGAGAGATTTTAATTAATAAAAGTTTCCTTTTAAACCAACCATGAAGGGAATTTAAAAGAGAAATTTTTATTTTAAAATTTCCGGAAACAAATAAGGAAGTTTTAATTTTGTGTTTAAAACTTTCCTTATTTGGAGCTCTATGAGGTGGTCGGCCATAGCATGTTTAAAAGGATATTTTAATTAAATTTTTCTTTTTACTCATTGGTAAGGAAAATAAGGAAGTTTTAATTATATTTAAATTTTCCTTATTTTCCATGATCAAGGAATATAAAAAGAGAGGGTAGGGGTGCTTTCATAAGATACAACATCTATTATTCCTCCCATCTCTTCCTTGGTGTGGCTGGCCCTCTTCCTTCTCCTTTCTTCTTCTTGTGGCCGAACCTCATCTTCTCTTGGAGCTTGGTAGGTGGCCAGATTTTGCTTGAGGAAGAAGGAGAGAAAGGATGCTTTGTTTCTAGCATCCCTTGGAGCTTGGAATTGGTGGTGGCCGAAACTTGCAAGAAGAAGGAGGCTTGGGTGGATTCTCATCTCGGTAGATTGTCGCCCACACAACGTTCGAGATAAGAAGAGGAATACGACAGAAGATCAAGAGGTTTATAAGCTACAAAAGATATAACTAGTTATTAGTTTCTGCATCATAACTAGTTCATCTTTTTGTATAGATCTAGGAAAACCAAATACAAGAGGCTAACGATTTTAGGAATCGATTTATGTTTCAATTTTTATGTTCTTTTGTTTTTCAATCTTTTGATTCAATTGTTCTTAGCAGTTAAATCTATTGTTACTATAGGGAAATTGAATATTGAATTTCTTTAAAAGGTTTTGTCTAAGATGTGGTGGATGATTCTATACCCAAGAAGGCCTAGTGCCTCACCATGTATAACCTGGAAGTCAATTTTAAAAATAAATATTTAATCAACTTTGTAACATGGGTCGTACTTGGATTAATAGTATTAAGCTTCGCTTGCAATCCAAGTCTAACCTCTAAGAATAGATAAGCTGAACTTGGAATCAATAATGTTAAGTTCCGTTTGCGATTCTAAGTTAAACTTTTAAAGAACACGTGGTAGCTAGGAAAGGTTCAGTACTTGTACAAAATTTTATACAGGGGAACCAGTAGGTATTCTGAGTAGCAACCAATAAAATGGTCCTACTCAATACACACATAATGTACTAGTGTAATTTTATAGTCAAGATAAACTAATACTAAATTACACTACGATCATTTCAATAGTTTGCCCCTTTCCATTTTGGTCGTAAGCTATTATTTATAATTTATAAGGAACTGATAACATGATCTTCTATGTGACACCACACACCATGTTATCTATAATATAAATTAAATGGATAACTGCATTTAACAAATAAGCGTAAACATTTGACCAATGTGATTCTTATTTTAAAATAAATATTTATACAAAAAGCTAGGCTTTTAGTATACATCCTAACAACTATGTCATCTTGTGCCTCTATGTAGACGGATTATTTATCATTGGGAGTAATGATAAGATAATCAAATCTACTAAAGATATGTTGAACTCAAGATTTAACATGAAATACATGAGCCTAACTGATGTGATTCTAGGAATCAAAATTCTTAGAACCACAGATGAACTTATTCTTAGTCAGTCTCATTATGTGGATAAAATTTTTAAGAAATTCACTAAGGATGATACTGCATTGGCACGAACGCCGATAGATATGAGTCAACATCTATCGAAAAATCAAGGTGAAAGTATCTCTCAGCTAGAGTACTTTCAAGTGATTAGAAGTCTGATGTACTTAATGAGTTGTACACGACCAGACCTATCCTACGCAGTAAGTAAACTGAATAGATACACGAGTAATCCTGGTATTGAGCATTGAAAAGGGATAACAAGAGTACTGAGGTACTTGAGGTATACTCGTGAATATAGACTGCACTATACAAGATAACCTACTGTGATCGAAGGATACAGCGATGCGAGTTGGATATCTGACATAAAAGACTCTAAGTCGTAGATGGCTGAAACCTGTGCCGACGATTTGCATACATTGCGATAGTCAATAAGCAATCGGTTGGACACAGAGCCATCTATATAATGGTAAGTTTAGATATATACGTCATAGATATAACACCATTAGACAAATACTCTCAACGGGATCCTAACCAAAGGGTTAAATCGAGAGTTAGTTGTAAGTTCATCACGAGGAATGAGCTTGATACCGTTGTCAGTGATCAATGCAGAGGACACCCAACCTATGCTAACTAGAGATCCCAAGAACTAGGTTCAAAGGGATAACTAATCTGCACTGACTAGACACACTGTGGGGGAATGACCCAATGAATTAGTGAAGGATGGAGGTTAAGCACACAACTTTTAATGATCAAGAAGAGTATATGACTACTCTCGAGGGATCACCTATACGAGAAAGAAGTGGGGTCACTTCGAATAGAATTGGAGGCACAATTCTTAGAACTTCTCACAGAACCAGGCGTGTTCATAGCCAAGAATGAACACACTCATGAGAACTGAGTTGTATCAGGGAGAATCTTGGGTGAGATATGTCAATACTTATACAAACGGCAGAACAGTTCAAGGATATCACGTCTATTGTCAGCCAGTAAGCAAACAGATTTTCACAAGGGAAGGTTCAAAGGATAAAACCTACCTATCCTATATTTAACTCAACTGTTGAATGCTATCATATACCCTATTTTCCATTCATGTAGGGGATTGTTGGAAATGCTAATGAAATAAAGAGGTGGAGACGAAGATACTCTATTGTGTATGGGTTTAGTCCCACATTAGAAGTCTCTTGGCTTTATTGTTGCTTTAAGTTATGACACATGCATTGATATTGTAAACATATGCATGGGGAGTCTACGCATGAGTGCCCAGGGGTGGGTGCAAATCTAGGGCCCGGATTTTACTAAATCAATGTTGACTTGTGTGCGAGCACGACCTGCACATGTTGAATGTCGGACCGGTCAAGCCAAAATTTGCCCAAAAGAATAAACCAACATATTGTCACTTGAATCTCTTTTTGTTACATGCTCAAGAGTGACAGAAGCATTAATGTGAAATTAATGGTGATTCTGTAACGTTTCAACATTAATTGTGGCATTAAACATATTAATGGTGATTTCGTAACATTTTAGTATTAATGGTGACATTAAACCCATTAATAATGATTTCGTAACATCTTGACATTAATGAAGACATTAAACCCATTAATGACGATATTAAACTCAGCATTAAATGATCATAATTTGATCATTTATTGTAGGCAAGGTGAAAGCTCTTATATAAGACGACTGGATCTTGAGCAAAGAGTGAAATGGAAGAGAAGCGAAAGCGAAAGCAAGAGAATTCTTCCACCTTCGTTCCCTGATTCTTCTCTCAGTCGTGCATCCGCTCAGCTGAACTACTTGTGATAGCACTCAAGTGCATTCTTAGTTCGCCACAAACAACCCGTGCTTGGTTGCATTTGTGGTTTTGCCGTTGTATCCTGTGAAACAAACGACCCGAGGAAACCTCGAAGCACAGCTGGAGGTGGGACTAATCTGTTTCAAGGAAATTATGACCATCGCAGGCCTCAGTACCTTTGCCCGTTCCACCACTTCTTCCATCGGCCGCTTCGCTCGCTCATGCTTTGTTGCTAGAACTCGGTGCTCTGTCTGCACTCAACAATTAGTAGAACCCAGCCCCCGCTGGCAACCTGAGATTATCAACTTAGATCATCTCGACATATAAGTTAGAATTGATTTTGTGTAATTTTAATTCAGTTAATTCCTTAATATCTCCGGCAACAGATTGTCCAACAATAGTTTCAATCTTTTCCTTGCCCTTGCTTGTAGTGTCTTCAAGAGCATCTTCCTTCTTTGAGCTAAACCCTTTCTTTAGTCGGTTCAACATCATGGAAGAATGTGAAGCCAAGATCAAGGAAAGATGAGATCTCTAGAGAGGGTAGGACGTGTGTATGGCAAGAGTTGAAGGAAGGAAATGGAGGAACAGGGGAAATAATAAGTGAAAAGAGGAGGGGGGGGGGGGGGGTTGTGACGGCGGCGGCACAAGTGTGTGTTAAAGCACACGCCATGCCCTAGTCATAGGGTAAAATAGGACATTGGGGATGGCATGACCATGTGTGATAACAAAGTTGTATCACATTAGCTTCAGCCAAAGAGACACGATCGTGTGAAACCACACGACCCTAGCTTAGATACTCGCTCTCTAGAGATGTTTATTCTTCACAAACCTGAAAAATTAAAACTAAACATCAATTAGAATGTAAAGGAAAACAAAACTAAGAAACCCTTGGGTGCCTCCAAGTAGTTCTTGTTACGATCATGAGCTCAACCTTTGTTTTATTCAGTTCGGGGGATGATGTTTGTAAAAATATATCTTTTTGTCTCCCTTTATTGGTGTTCCTAGGAAATGACTCTTCAAATGTTACCCATTTTCCTTGCAAAGTCTGAACTCCTTATTCCATATGTCCACTGCTCCATACGGATATACTTTAGGACTTTAAGGGGCTCGTCCACCGTGATTTTTAATTTATTGGGGAAAGTTTTAATCTTGAATTAAATAGTAGTACTAAATCTTCTTCTTTGAACTCTCATCATAGAATGTGTGATCATGCCATTTGTTTATTCTTTCTTTATAGGACTTAACATGTTCATACACATCCATTCTCAATTCATCAAGTTCATTAAGTTGGAGTTTTCTTTTTTCCCCAACTGCTTTCAAATCGAGATTAAGTCATTGAATTGCCTAATAAGCACTGTGTTCCAATTTAACTAGGAGGTGGCATGACTTTCCATGGATTAGCCAAAATAGGGTCATTCCAATTGGAGTCTTGTAGGCAGTCCAATAAGCTCATAAAGCATCATCGGACCATAAAACCTATTGTTAAACTTGTAGACAACCCGATGAAATCAAAAACTTGTTAAACCGCAAGTGCACAGTTTTGTCGCAAGTGATAAAAGATATCGAATCCACATGGATTGGGTTTAGCACTAGAGACTTATCATAGTGAATTATCTAAATGATTGAATGTTGTGAATTTACGCACTAAAAGAGAGGAAGAAGTAGAGAGAAGAGAATTGGGAAGGAGAATTGATCGAGGAAGTTGGTCAAGGCAAGTGTTTTAGGGTTCAATTTCATTGTGATACAAATTAATGTATTGTGAATTGCTCATCTCTCATCTTTTATCCTTATGCACATGTAGGAAGTGTAACCAAATACAACACTCCCTATGACGGTTGTTTCGAAGTGTTACCCCTAGTGTTATCAAATATCACTAAGTAGAAGAGATAATTTAGAGAGTACAGTTAAAATGATACCCTCTTTTACTAAAGCCTCCTGATCATACAATCACTAGATTACACGGGACACTTACTAATACAATATTAGAAATAACCCATTAAGCCTAATTAAATACTTTCTTGTAGAGAATTATTTTCCTTTTCAAGGCGACGCCCTAGAAAGTCCGGTTAAAGGGATATCCTCTGTCACAAAGGGCCCCCTGGTCATACAATTTGGGACATCCCCTCTATAGGGCGAGCAATCAATACAACAATCCAATCAAATATTAAATATAAACACAAATTTATCACACACATATTTAATCAAATTGGTATAAGGCATAAATATGTCATACAGATAGGAAATTGGCAAATTCAATGAGTTTATATCAATTACACATCATAGCTACTCCCTTAATCCTAGAATAAGTAGATCTACTCTATAACAAGAGGAGATATATCCAAAGACATGGTAATTGCAAACTTTAAACCCAAATCTAAGAAGAAAGAGGAAGAAAGTTTAACCAATGTGATGAGAGGTCTTTGAATATAATCTTTTGCTTATAGAGGTGAGGAGATGTCAAAAATGACTTCGAATCGTTGATGGGAGTGTAAATGAAGAGAAAATTTAGACCAAATAGGACTCCCCAAAAGGCAAAACCCTTTCTCCTCTGAAAGGGGGAAGAACATCGTTTATATAGGTAGGGGTCGTGCCCTGCCTAGGCCGTGTCACGGTTGTGCTTCTAGGCATGACTAGAGTGTGAAGGGGCTAGGGTGGAGAGGCACAACCATGCCTAGGGCATGACCAACCTATGAACCGGCTCTAGAAGGGAGGCACAGTTGTGTGATTTCACACGATCGCCCCTAGATTGGCTATTGATGGGAGGCACGGTTGGACTCTGCTTGCTATCTGATGAGGGGGCATGGCCAAGACTCTGCTCCTCTTCTAAGATTGCTCCAAAGCATGTTTTATCTCCGTTTTCACTCCGAAAATTACATTATGTCAAGAAAAACCAAGCACGAGCATATCTCCAACAAAGAAAGTAATTATGCTAAAAATATAATAAAAAAAAAAGTATAATAGCATAGAATATACTCAGAGAATATAAGTGAATGTGCGTCAAATAATGCATAAAAGCATATGTAATCTACGTACATTAGTATCCGTTCAGTTGAGCTGTATGTCTAGTACAATCAGATCGAGAGGACTTTATTCTGAATTGAACTAAGATGGTTCGGGATTCCATTGAGTCAGGGGGACTTGGGATCCGATTAGACAAAATATATTCGACTGAGCCACTTGACCATACTTGCTCCGAGTGTTGACTTCTCCTTGACTTTGACCGTCACATTAGTCATCTTTCTTAACTTTGACCCTAACTTCGGGGACTCTACTTTATTTGTCGTATCACTTCCCATTTCTCTTTAAATCATCTCACTGGACTTTCCTTGCCAATGTTGGGCGAGTTAGGGCATGGAATCGAGGAGATGTCCGATCAAAGCTCAGAGCAGAGGAGCTGAGCAAAAGAGAGAAAGAAAGCAAAAGAGAGAAAGAAAGAGCATAAGCCCTTATATGCTTGAGGTGAGGCAGCGAGAGATTCTTTGTGGATATTTAGGAGGGTTGGGCAAGGCTGCTGCTATCCCTATTTCTTCCAAACCTAAAGGGACTCCTTCTCGGCTTCCATCGCCTCCTTCCCGTTCATGCCCTCCAAATATCAATTTAATTGAATTTTGATTTTTAACATTGAAACTAAACCAATTAAACTGATATGTTAAGGAAACAAATAAAATTTCAAATTCACTGAATTGATATTTTTAATTTCAATCGATTCTATCAATTAATTCAATTCAATTAATTAAACTTTTACTTATCCCATCCTAGTTGAAACTGCCACGAGGATCTAATAAGAAGGCATCAATGCTGAAGGACTACTTTTACCTGAAATTGATCATGAGACTGTTTACATCACCTCAAGTTTAAAAGTTTTAGTGCATTGATTTTCTAAAAATTCAGTTTCTGCAAAAAAAAAATTTGTTTGTTAGTTTGTGCTAGAACACATATGCCATAGCATCTGATCCAAACACTGTGGAATGTAGAATTTCCTCCTTTGCATATTCCCCTTTCAGGAATTAGCGGAGCAAATTCTTTGGAAAGACAAGAACAAGCACACGGTTCCAGGCTGCATCGTCATCGTCATCCTCATCCTCACTGCCTGATGGAATCTTGAAGCTGCTCTCAACACACATCCGATTCTGTAACCTAATCTCACTGCTCGCAAGAATCGTATGAGGTGACAGGTTCCTTCTCTCCATCTCAACAACTCAAACATGTAGAGTGTAACCCTACCTTCAGGGCCACGTAACTCATCTTTTCTTATATCAGGTTTTATAAAGGTCAGCGCACTCTCAATGTCAAAAAAAAAAAAAAAAAAAAAAAAAAAAAACACACCTAAAAAAAAAAACATTTCTTTGAAAATCTCCCTCCCTTTTTAACTTTTCTAAA
>JBBMJZ010000104.1:1696725-1709863 GCA_037833815.1 Zingiber zerumbet | reverse complement strand
GACTTGAGGGGGCCCTTAAGGAGAATGAAGGCGCCTTCAATGGGATAAGTTGTGACCACTTCTGATATGATCCATGCGCGGATGAATCGGTGATTGGAGGCGCCCTCAAGGGGATTGAGGCCCCCCTCACCAAGCTTTATAAGGAGGACTCAACCAACACATTGAATCATCACTTCCCGAGCAATTCTTGTGCAACACGCTACTAAAGAGACGTTTCGGCTGAGCTACGACAAGTCCCCGACGACCCGAAGCTGCAAGATTTCCATTTTGTGTTATCGGTATAGCTTTTTCTGCTTTAATTGTAATCATCATTTGTAATCCTTTTACACGATTATAGTTGTTGCCCAAAGTAAACGCTCAACGAGCATGGGCCTTGGAGTAGGAGTCGCCCTAGGCTCCGAACCAAGTAAATCTTGGAGTTTTCTGTGTGCGTGTGCTTTTGTTTTAATTTCTACTGCTTAATTTGATACGTTTTCCAAATACGAAGCGCATGAAAGTCACGAGCGCTATTCACCCCCCCCCCCCCTTAGCATGTCTCGATCCAACAACATACAGATAAGTAGCTGTAGCAGGCGAGGTGAGGTGAGGCAACACCAAGGGAGTTGATAGGTGAAGATGGTGAAGGGCAACGTGAGGGAGCTTGAAGGAGGAGGATTCAAAATGTTTGGGTTTTTAAGAGGAAAATGGGAAACGAGGGGTTTGAAATGTTTGGGTTTTTGAAAGAGAAAAGGGAGATGAAGGGTTCTTGGACGTTCTAGTGTAACTACGTTATAGTAGATACGAAATCATAGCTGCAACAATCTGGTTACACCAAAACGTCCCGAAACAAGAACGTTGTAGCTGTTATCAAATTGTAGCTGCTACAACGTATTAAACCCTAAAACGAGGCAGGAGCATAGAGTTAAAAGATAGATAATAGAATATGAGCACATATATGCAGATGAACATCCACAAGCAGGTGAGGTGACACCAAGGGAGTTGATCGACGAAGACATTGAAGGATGGCGCGAGGAAGCTCAAAGGAGCAGAGTTCATAATGTTTGAGTTTTTGAGAGGGAAAAGGGAGATGAAGGGTTCGAAATATTTAGGTTTTTGAGAGGGAAAGGGAAGACGAAGGATTCGAAATATTTAGATTTTTTAGAGGGAAAATGAAGACGAAGGATTTTTTTAAAATTTCTAAAGAGGTGGTGTTACAGTAAAAAAAATAAAATAAAAAAAGTGGCAAAGCACTACTACAGTGAAAGTCACGCACAGACATGAACACAATGTCGCGCGGCATATCAACACACACTATATATATATATATATATCTTGCTGGCAAAGAAGTTCACCCAATTCGTTCATTACAAATTGATAGGACCTTTGACAGATTAAATGGAAAAGGGAAAAAAAACAAATTCAAACCCTACTTTGAGTTTCAGTACTCCATACAGTGGTGAAAGTGCAACTAGGAATTGCAGTATCTCTGAATGCCATGAAACACACAGACAGGCATTTGTCCTTCTTTCAATTAAGTCTTTTTTCCCCCTTTTTTTTGAGAAGTAATATCACCTTTGGGTATCATAATCACATGGAGCAATGGCATCATCTCATTGAGGCAGAGATTCATAGAGATCGACAAGTTTTTTATGGGATGGTAACCCTAGTGCGTGCCGCTAAACAGCAAACTTCAAAGAATCACAACAAAGAGTCAGAGCAAGGTAACAAATTTATATACTAGTCAAACACAAAAAATCGCAACAAAATCCTCAACCTGTTTAATCTAAACTTGCTGATTATTACAATTGAAATGAGAATTGAGACGATGCAACTGGAGGAATTGCACATACAAAGGTGTAAACAAGGAAACTATCCCTGCTCAAGTGAAAGCCGAGAAGTCGAGAAGTAATCAATCACATAAGTATTTATGAATAGGATCTCACTGGAACTCTCATGGGTAGCATCTTCACATTGTTGCTGTCTCACAACATTTAGATGGTCTGGAAAACCTTGCATGTGTTGCAAACTCTCAACCCATTATCTACCACTTGAGTAGAAATCAGATAGTTCAACTCCATCGAGTTTTATTAAGAGGTTGTTTCCATCTACCTCCATGTCAAGGTCATAGTCTTTTTGAAGTTCAATCACTTTGGACTCTGCAGCTTCAGCTTCTTTAAGTAATATATTGCCTTCTTCGACATCGCCCAATTGAAGAGCAGCTAAACTTTCAGCCCTGGCAGCCAAAGCAACTAGTTGAAGTCTGTTACAACCAGCCAATGCAGCCTCTTTCTCTTTGACGGAAAGTAAAACTTCATTATCCTGTATTTTGTCTACATTTCCTTTGATATCCTCTTCCAGTTTTTCTAAGTGCAAGACGGCCTTCTCCAGTTTATCTTGTAAATCCTCCTTTTCACTCTGCAATGTCTTAGCCTCAGCTGCAACCCGCCCTGCTTCCTTAAAATTTCTGGCAGTGGCAGCAACTTTCTTTTCAGCCTCCAGCTCAGGGACTCTTTTCTCAATGAAGCCTATTCTCTGTTTGAATACCGAAACTTCTTGCTGGATGCTTGCCCTGGTTGAAGATAGCTCCTGTAGAATGAATAAAAGTGCTAAGGAAAACAAATGTCATCTATCTATTTATA
Source organism: Zingiber zerumbet (assembly GCA_037833815.1). Lineage (NCBI taxonomy): Eukaryota > Viridiplantae > Streptophyta > Magnoliopsida > Zingiberales > Zingiberaceae > Zingiber > Zingiber zerumbet. The sequence continues at coordinate 1,707,245 of JBBMJZ010000104.1, read as the reverse complement.
TTTGTAATTCAAGAAGAGAATAGTATTATCATATTCAACATAATTAAGGACGAACTTTTAGAAGATTTAGAACTAATAATTCAGATTCATTCTGAATCATCTTTAGTCATGGTCTTAATAACACAGAATATTGCTGGGATATGGAAGAGATGCCCTTACAAGGTTGTGAATATGGCTAGTATTAACAGGCCAAATAAATTGTCAAAAAAGACGATGTAAACCACCAAATTTTATTTATTCTTCATGTATAAGTTATGAAGCCTATTACTACCATGTGTGACTAACCTGCAGAGCACTTCTAGCAGCTGAAATTTGTTGTCTTAGTATCTGTATGTCTTCCAGAATTTTTTCCTCTGTCTTTGAAAACCTCACTCTATCCTCCCGTGACTTCAAAATCAAAGATGCCAACTTTTTTTTCAAAACGACTGAATCCCGATAAGTTTTAGCTTCATCAGAGGAGACAGAAGAAAGTTCCATTATCTTTCCCCTCATCTCTTGCGCTGAACACATAACTTCATTAATTTCCTTCTGTCTTATCACTAACGCATCATTTTCAGATTCTACCTTGCGAAAGGCCAATTGCATATCTTCGAGCTTGGTCTCAATACTAGATCTGGTTTCATTGAACAAGGAAACTGTATTAGAAATTCTCTCCTCAACATTTTCAATTTGAGACTTGTTTTCTGCAATTTCTGCTTCCTTCAATCTGACTAATTGAAGTAGTTCATCCAATTCTTTTGCCAAAATAACACCTTTTCTTGTCAGTATTTCTTTTTCAGCCCTTTCGTGCTTAACCAGATCTTCTATTGCATTTTCCAATCCTGTTTGCACTTCTGATATTAATTGTGATTCAACATTCATTTCTAGCTTCTTAATGTCCAACAATTCAGCTGATGATTGCCATTCTTCTTGTTCTCTATTAAACACTTCCTCTGCATTTTTAAGGATACAGTCTGCATTATCAGCTGCAACCTATGGAAAGGAAGAACAAATCATATGTATGATTCTAAGTAATATAAGCAAAGTTGCATGAATAATAGAAGATATCAGTGGAAAGAAAAGCCACATCAGCACCTGCATAAAATTGATTCCATAACAGTTAACTCAGAAGATAGTGAAAAAGAATCATACTGCCACGTTAGATACCATTTTCCCTCTAAACATTAATATATTAGTTTTAGAGATGATAGAAATCACAAAAAAAAAACATTGACATTTTTAAACATAAAAGCCTAGATGCGCTAGAAAAGAAGGCCTTGGAGTAATGTCAGCCGATTGACAAAATGATGAATTCAAGTTCCTTGTATAAGATTCCTTAGTAGTTTACAAGTTCTTGCCAGACATTCCCAAAATGCCAAATCTATGTGAAGTATCTAATCAAGACTTGGGTCAAAAGACCAAGTAGCTTCCAGATGCTACTACCATGAAACACAGAAGGAATAAAAAAAACTTTTATACACTAAATATGACAATCATTTCAATCCTGTTTGAAGAACTATGCATGTGGGAGATACGAATGTATAATATAAGACAACCATATGTCATGATCAGAATATTACTAATCACTGTTATCATAACTTAAAAAAAGAAATGATTCATGAAGAATCCAATTGGAAAACCATATGTCAGGATTAGAATTTTACTAATAGTTATCATAACTTACAAAAAGAAATGATTCATGAAGAATCCAATTGGACATCCAAGTATCCAGCCAGGAATTATATGCATGCTACCACAAGGGCAAATTGAAGTGCAAACAAAAATCTGTAGAAGCATTATATCCGTATTTAGCAAGAAGTCTAGTTTGCCTAATCCATCAAACTTAATGGAAAGGTTCATTTCTTGGAACGACCCAAACTAAACATTGAAAATGGAATCACTGAGAGAATGATATCATTTCATTCATCCTATCAAACATGGCTGAACATTCAAACAGAAGATTCCACTATAGTTTTCAAAGGAATTCCTAATATTAAAATGCCAATGGCCATCATGTAGTGCTAATTTTTGAAGAAGAGGATCAGGAAGTTGATTAGGATCTTGTTATAAATGGAGAAAGTACTATTGTGAACAAAAACACAAGTAATTTAACAAGTTATAGAATAGACCTATATGATTTTGTTTCAAATACAAACAAAAAGGGACAATGAAGTAAACATTTACATGCTCATGCAAGGTGAACCTTTAATCCAAAGAAAGAGGTTCAATGACCCATTGATTAGTAGAAGAACCAAGTATTACAAGAAAACTTGAGTATCTTAACAAGCTAGGACTTTAGTGTGGTACAAGTACCAACCTTACGTTTTTTTAATAATGATTTAAAATGATCATAGTGATTGAATCACTCTCAATGGGGAAATTAAATCACTCGTCAAAGAGATGATACATCACACTATTGCTATGAGTTTAAAAAAATGATAAAGCTACTAAATCGCCTTTATTGAATCATGTCAACACCCTTGATACAATATGGCCATGGTTTATCCATGAAATGCTTTACAAAAACACTAGCTGAGTTGCTGAGTGCGCCTATGTATATGCATTAAGAACTATTGAATATAATAAATGGACGAAAGGAAAAAGATAGTAACTTATGCTGCAGACAAATATGGGAAAAAGAGTTTATAATCCTATTAGTAGTTTGATTATCACTTCAAAGAAGATACAAAGTCTAAACAGAAATGAAAGAGCTCTAGTGAATTATAGCAATTAGATGTACAATGATTATTTTTTCAAGTTACAAATGTACAACTTTCTATACTTTTTAGATTTCAGGTAGTCACCGCAGCATATTCTTCTCTATCAACAAATCTAGGTTTATTTCTTCTGGGAAAAAAAACATTTTGTAAAGGAGTTTTCTTCTGAGGATCATACCTTAGCAAACTGTTCCAGCTGCGTAATACCTTCTTCCTCTGCCACTATTTGCTCTTCCAGCACTTCCTGCATTTTAGATTCAGCATGCTCACAATCGGCCTCAGCATCCTTCAATGAGAGCAAAAGCTGGTCCTTTTCCACTTCAATGGCTGCAATGTCATTGCTGACCTTCTCCGCCTTCTCAAAGTCCTCAGACTCGCAGGCTATCTCAAGCTCACTTTCCAGGTCCTTATGCCTAGATGAAGCAGTATTCACGCTGTCAACTATCATCCGCCGTTTCCTCTCCAACTCCTTCCTCTCCGCATAAGCCGAAGATGTTTTTTTCCGGATAGATTGGAGCTTTTCAGAGATTCGAGCCCTGACCAGAAGGAGTCTTTCCTCTGCCGAGCCAAAGACGTCTCCTTTAGAAGCAGATTCGCCCACGGAGAGAGCTGCTTCTTCTACTCCATCTGGGGGTGGTTGACTGCTGTCTCCTTTGACAACAACTTCGAAGGAGCTACCCTCATCTTTTTGTTGTCCCAAAGGCTCAGGACTAGGAGATGCAGGAGGCGGATCGTCCTCCTCCACCTGTGTGTCCGTTTCTTGATGTGGATCAGCACCTACATCTCCACCAACAGAACGGGGCGAAGAAGCAATAGGCGTCTCGTCTACCATTGGCGCCTTTGAATCAGAGGCCGTTCCAATTGCGGACGGCGGGTCAGAAGAACTGCTAAAGGAAGGATCGGAGAGACGACGGGCGTCGTCCAAAGATGCGGCAGCCAGAGATTCTCGTGCATAACCGATGCGAACGGCTCGTTTTTTCTTTCGGGAGGTCTGGCGAGAGACAAGGACGAGAGGCTGGACAGTCAAGGACTGAGGAATAGGAGTCGTCTTAGGAGAATCGAGGACTGGCGGAGGGGATGAGGGGGCCTGCAGGGTGAGATCGGAGAAAAGGTCTTCATCGAGTGCTTTCGACTGGGGGGAAGGTGGTGGCTGGGAAGTGACGGTGGCGACGGCGGATGGCGGCGACTCGTCTACTTGAGGAAGCGAAAGATCGATGGAGGAGGAGAAGAGGACCATGCCCTCAAAGAGGGAGCCAACCCCATCGTCGGCTCCCTCGGACGACGAGGCCATGAGCGGAGAGGCAGAGCAGAGCCGGCGGCGAAGTCTTCGAAGCCAAGTCTTCGAAATTGAGATCTTGATCGGACTCTTCCACGATCCAAACAATCAACGGGCCGGGCTAAACTTAACGACGTAAAAGGAAGATCTTCATTCCACCCCATTCATGTTCTTTTTGCAGACCACCTCCGATATTGAAATTATCAAAACACCTCTCATTTAGGATTCTTGTTTGGGCAACGGTGGTGTCCCCGGGACCATGGATCTAAATTATCTCCTAGATATTCACGGTTCGAACCCTAGTTATACCATATTTGTAAGGCGTAATCAAAGGATGTTGGGCTTCTGGGTTGGCTGCCACGTGCACTTCTCGATTTACCCTAGTGGCCGGTGGAAAACTTCCATGGGACCGGACCGGTCACCCCAGAGATGGTCAATAAAGCTAACTGGAATTATCATTTTTTTTGTTTGGGCAACGGTGGCGGGCGTTAAATTATCTCCTAGGTATTCATAATTTTTCTTCCAAATGAGACTTACAACTAAGGGATGCTAGGCTTCTCGGCAGCCCATCGTAATTATTTCCTGATTTATTCTGATGGCCGATGAAAAACTTTTATGATATCAGGTCAATCATCCACGCTCGATGTTACTAGCTTGATTAATTTTTTTTTTGTTTGGGCAAAAATCAAAAGAGCAATCTTTTTAAATCATTAAAGGTGTCTCATTTTGATTTTTTATCAAGAAGGCATCCCACGCCGCTATTAAGTGATGCACAATTATCTAATTGTCCTCTGTTCAATATTATTCTCATTATTATTTCTCACCTAAATTTTGAACAAGTTGGACCGTTGTAATAGTTACAAAACTATAGCTAATACACATGTTGGAGTAGCTACGATTTTTAAACTGTACAAAGTGAATGTTAGATGAGTAAGTAGAATCTGCGTTATAATAGTTACGATTTAATAGTTATTATAATATAAATATTAGATGAGTAAATCGAATCTGTATTGTAACAGCTCACAACTGTTGGTAAACAGGGTTGAATCCATATTGTAGCAGCTATTAAACCGTAGCTGCTACAATATGAATATTGATTCAAAATCTAGATAGGAGATTTAGACGGAAGAAATAATAAATAGTTGAATAATTGTACACGATTAAATAATGGGATGGGATGGGATAGAATGCTAAAAAATCAAGTGTGATGTCCTGTGATGATTTGGAAAAAAAACAGAGTGCCTTTTGACTTTTGCCCATCTTATTTCTTTCTGTAATCAATAAAAACAACCAAGAACACATACAGTTCATTGGATAAAACTACAATGCAGTGCATTATCAGCAGTTTAAGCAAGCTATGGAAACACTAAGACATTCATTAAGAAAGGAATCGAGTCGAAAAGGAAGAACACTTTATCATTCATCTGCATGGAATAATTTGCCGAAGTTATTCTGCTGCATCTTGAAATTTAAAACATAGGATAGTCCGCTGCCATCTGAAACATTCAATCTCAAAGTGATTGTCGACTTAAGGATCTATCCATGGCTTTGTTCGCCGAGATTTCAATTAGACCGGTTGCCTGCGACCGCATTATATGTTCCATGCACAGCGAAGGCCATACCAACAAGAACTATACCATAATCCAATATTTTCTGCCATAGCCGCATTTCAGAGCCAAGAAAAATGAGGTGAAATGAAGCTGGTAAAACAAACGAAAGTAACGCGCAGATGGTGCTACCGACGAAGGAGATGAAGTTTCCAAAACCTGGAACAAAAGAAGCCAATACGCACAGCATTATAAGCACAATTATACGGCTCCCATGGAAAAATAACCATTCCCCAAATGGTGCTCTGTGACTAAGCTTCTGAAACCATTTTCTTGACCTCAGCTTTGTCTCGATGATTTCATTAATTGGGTGTGCCATTATCGGGAACGTGAACGCTAGACCAATACATAGGCCAACCTGTCGGACACAAGTTAAAAGAGGTTCAGAAATCATCTATCTTTGATACGGGCACAGAACTACATTCCTGTAAGGAAAATCAAATTAGATTACATCTTTCTTTTTGCTCCTTCAGTTAGGATTAAGTGAGACTCTTCCATTTCATTTTCTAATAGACCTAAATTAAAATATTGAGAGATTTTACGATATGAAACCTTTAGTTGGCTAATTGGATGAAACATAAAAGGGTCAATTAAGAGTACAGCACTAAAATTAAGTATTCTATCTCAAGCTAGGTTTGGCAATTCAAAACTTTACTGATGTTAACACCATCTACTATTATTTGAAGTTGGCTACACAAACTACAAAGCTTGTTTTTAAAGAACAAAATTTCAATTTCAATCTGCAGTAATTCCTCTGTGTCTTTTATTAGAATTTTCATGTCAACTATAGTTAAATACCATATTGTTCATACTCAACTACAAGTATGCAACATTGTGAATCTAAGTGTCTCACATAATTTTTTTTTGAAAAACTTTACATGTGAGTAATAAAATATTGAGTGTCTACTCGGCATTTTGATGTCATCAGTATCCAACATGAGTAGATGAAGAATCAAAGTAGCAAAAGTCAAATACTCATCTATTTCATTTGAGTGCTGATGCCAGTTATAAACAGATGTAGTTAATTTTTTTCAAATATAGATTAGAAACTTTATTACAACTACATGGTATTCATCTTCAGCTTGTAAAAGCATCGGAATTACTCAGGCAGTTAGTGCAAATTAAGCATTTCAATCTACTTCTTCAATCATTCTCAAAGAGCACTCCAACCAGTTAATTACAACCTCAGGCTCAGCCTTTTGGAATATCGCTTGTTACTCAAACCTACTGAAGGATAGTCACTTTCATTAAGTTTGCTACATGCAACAGTGACCAGCTTAAGGGATAGTAATATTGTTTGCTAATCACCAAAGAACTTGATCCATGAAATTTGGAATTACTTAAAATTTTCTTTTGTGAATATGTTGCATATGATGGTTACATCGAGATAATAGAGTATAAACTTCATGCCACCTACTAACTGTGAAGAAGTGTACTAAAACTTTTCGTTAGCGTATTTTTTAATCCACAAAATTTTAGTAAACTATTAAATAATGTAAAAGGTCCATAACCACTTGTACCAGTTTTTCTACCAATTCCATATACAGAATACAGATACGAAACAAAGAAGTTCAAGATGTGTGCATCCATATGCATCTTGAAAATGATCTGTGCTCCTAAAAATGTTCATATTGTAATTTGTTATCATAACGGCAGGAGAAATGATAAATCCAACTAACCTTTACTGCGATACCGGCCCAATTGTCGAGAAGGTTAAGTGTTATTATATCTTTGGTCTCCTCTCCAAATGCTAAGTAACCGAATATTCCAAAACATATATAGGCAACCATAATGCCAGTAAATGCCTGCAAAAGCACCAAAGGAAACTTCCTCTTCTCAGCCATTGAGGCCTCCAATGCTAATGTCATGCTGAAGCCCTCAAAACAAAAAACCGCCACACCTCCAGCAAATGGTAATCCCCAAGGGCCATTAAAAGCAGGCCTTTTCGCAAAGGATTTGTCAAATCTTTGAAAGTCTTCTGTGATGACTATTGCCATAGCAAGAACATTGCAGATATCAGCAAAAGCACTGAACGGTGCAAGGGAAGAAAGAGAACGGATAAAGGAAAGGGCAATTTCTAGGGGAAGAAATAGAACAAAAATGAAGACAACAGGCATAATAGTATGATCCTCTGTTTTAATTGCCGTGAAAATAGATGAAAGATTTTGGCCAATGAAGACTACATAAGCAATGGAGCCACCAGTTTGGCCAATAAGGATAAGAAATTCAGTTACATAGCGCCCGATTGACCCAAAGGCTTTTGCTCCCAAATCGCCATAATTCAGTGCATGTGGAAACTCATTTGTTTCTTCTTTTTCTTCTAGTTTTTGTCTACATTGTACCTGTAGAAACATGAAGATGATCCAGTTTAAAGCACATTATAAATTTTTTTGATAAATCTGTGGAATCAATTATAATATCTTTCTTTTATAAACCTGAAGACAGAAAACAAAAAGCACAAAAACTTCAGCAGAAAAAAGAAGTCTACTTTTCATTCTAATTGTAGATACAAAATCTCTAAAACATAGAAGAAAATTCCTTATATTATCATTGCAGATAAAAGAAATTTTGGCACAGTTTCCAACATGAGATCAAAAAATTCACATAGTTAATTAGAATATCATATGTCTGGTGTCTAATATCACAACCAAGTCCGGTCATAGAAAGCTAATTGTGCATTAAAGCAGTGCAGCACTGCAATAACGCAAAACTGCAAAAGAGATTAAATCAGATCTTTCTATGATTTTATGATTTTGCAACATTGAGGAAAGTAAATTCTTTGATTTGGTTAACCCGATTGACATGAAATTTATTCATTAAGAACTAATGGGTGTACCATATAGTGATGCACATAACTAGTTCTATTAAAACAAACAATGAAAACAGAACGCACAATGTTGAAGCCTCCTAAAATGAATACGTTTAGATACCTCGCCAGGAAGAACGGTCAAAACATATTTTTATGGTAAATTACCAAAACTTGATACCAGTAACGCATAGAATGTTTCATCTTCCTATGATTCATCTTCTTCTTCTTTCAACATCCAATCTATTATCGGCACTATGTGTCGAAATGTCGGCACGATACCGAAGCAGTATCATCCCAATTAAAGACTGAAACTTTGGCATAGTTTGAAATTTTAAACCTTGGTGATATCAATCATTAAAGTGACCAACTAGTGCTAATTGTAACTTAAATTAGCCTCTTGATCTTCTACCCAAATTCTGCCTTGTTTATGTTTTCTATAGAAAGGAAAATGCAAACCAGACAATTGTACTAATTTGGTGCTTCAGGAGTACTAATGTTAGACCAAGTAGTTTGTATCGAAAAACTATGGAAGAAACATGCAGTAGATATATAAATTGGAACTGCAAGTTCCCACCAGGAAATCTCGCTTAAAAATCGATTTTGAAGCGATGATTAAAACACGGAGCAAACAAAATCAATATCTATTTGGGCATTTTATGTCTTTTCTCGTATTTTTCGCCCCAAATCATTATCTGGACATTGAATCAATGGGAAAAAAAGGGCAAAATCATCGTTAAAGGTGAGAAAGATTGCGATTTACTGACCAGAAGAAGCATGCAGTAAAACGCGGAAATCCCGGCGACAGCGACGCCGATTGATCCGGCCAGCCATCCGGCGACTCGGAAGGCGTAGGGCAAACCCAGAACGCCCGTTCCCACGACCGACACCACGATGTTCCCAAGCGTCTGCACCGCCGTCGCGCCGCCGCCAACCCCAGCCCTCTCGCGAGCTCCTGCAGACGAAGCGGCGGCGGTTGCCTCCAGCAGCGGGGCTCGCCCGCTCTCCCCCATCTCCGCCGACCTTGTCCGCCGTCAGAACCGACGCCGCGGCCGAGAGTTTCCAAGCAGCTCTGAAATTCCTACGCCAAGCGGGCGGCCTCAAATGCCCTCCCAAACTTTGTAAAGCGAGCCATTTAATGATTGACATTCCAATCTTCCTTATTGTTCCTTGTCCGAACAGAACTCACATATATATCTAAAAAAATTGGTAATAAATAATGTGCATGAGTCCTACCACTTGATTTTGACTTGACTTCGTGTAAATGTAATTATTCCTTCCCCTCCCTCTCTGACGTAAATTGCTTTTCCTACCCCTCTGGGCTCTGACAGCCCACCCCCTCTATGATATTTTCATCCCTCTTTCTTTAAATAACAAGTTATTTTTTCTAATTTTATTTTCTTCTTTAATTTTATTTACTTCTTTAGTTTTATTTTTTTAATAAATTTTATTTATTATTTTCCATTCATTTTTTTTATTTTTTATTCATATTTTACGTTTAAATTTTTTACAAGTAATAATCTCTAAAATTTATTATTAAAAAAAAAAATTACAAGAGATCGTCCTAATATCACTTGTCCCAGTGTCCTATTCATTATTCCAATCTACTGTCGGCGGCCTTTGGCCATTGTCCTAATTAAAACTATATTCTAGGGGAAGGTGAGCGTAGTGAGGTCATCATCGGTGTAATCGGTGCCGAAATCTAGTCGGATCTAAGTAAACTTTCCTCCGAATTTCGATGCCGATCGCGCCGATGGCGATTCCGCCAATAGTGGGCTCTAGCCTAGAGGTGACGAATCAGATATGGGGACATATAAAATTGGAGACAGTGGATTCGATTTCATATTACAAAGATAAAAAATAACATGATATTTTTATCGAGAAAATACTTAATATAAAAATAAAAAAAAATAGAATAAGAAAGATAGTATAAAGGTAAATAATAAGAGAAATCTATGACTAAAAATAAATAAAATATTACAAACCTATAATAAAAAATTATTGAAAAGAATAAAATTGATAAAAAAAATTGATTAAAAACTGATTAAAAAAACAAAAATAAATAAAACAAAACAAAATAAAATAAAACGTGGAGAAGAAAAGAAGGGGTATAAGGGTAAAAAAAATAGATGTGC
>JBBMJZ010000104.1:1552542-1584211 GCA_037833815.1 Zingiber zerumbet | reverse complement strand
GGGCAGTCTATAAAAGAAGTCAACCGGTCGTAAAGAAGAGATGGCATTCTAGGTTCCTCTCTCACCTGCATTATTAATTAGTCCACAGTACTAAAAAGGACCGAGACCACGTGGTCAATCCAAGACTCGATCAACAATAAATTCACGTCACTTCCCACGTAGAAATCTGATACGATCAAAGTTAGGGGTTAAATCTCGGAGGTCGATTGATGTACGATCAAAGTTAAATATAAGGATGATGGTAATTTAATCAATCCGTAAATTTATTTGATCAGATTCAACTAAAATGTACTTAGTAAATATATATATAATTAATATATATTTATAATATTATTAAAATATCTTTAATGATAACTTACCAAGTGTATTCTAGCTGGCTAAATTTTGACCAAATAATATTGTCCTTAACAAATAACGTATTTAAATTTTTAATTTATGAAAAGACGTAAGTTACTTTATTATTTATCAAGGAGCGTATCGTTTTAAGTACCCTTCTTATTTTATCTCTCCTGAAAATCTCATTTTTTTAATCATTTTTTTAAACCATTTTTCTCTCTTCTCTTTCCTCTTTTCTATGTATACAACTTCTCTTATTTTTCCTCTCCAATCTTCTCTTTCTTCTCTTTTTTACATGCATGCATAACATATAGATAACATTTTATAAGGTTTAGTTGATTTTCAATTACATTTTAATACATTTGGAGAAACCAAAATAAACAATGGATAACATATTTGAACTTCTTGCAACCTTAGAAATCCACCGGAACTGAAATCGATATAATCGGAGTTCTATAGGTCCATCAGTGGGTTTCCGTCAAAATCCACTAATGAACATAGAAATCTCAGATTGCAACCATTTCAGTTCCTGTGGATTTCTGGAATTACAAGGAGTTCAAATATGCTATCCATTGTATATTTCGGCTTCTAGAAAGTGTTAAAATGTAATAAGAAATATCGAAAAAAATCTTCACGTTGGGTCTGATATAAAATGATATCATGCCCAACGTGGGTCTGATCTGATTCCATATCAGACTCAACGTGGAATTTTTTTGTGATTATTCCTTGTTACATGTTAACATTTCCAAGAAGCTGAAATAAACAATATAATGGATAGTATATTTGAACTCCTTGTAACCCCAGAAATCTACAGGAACTGAAAAAAGGTGCAATCTGAGATCTCTAGGTTCATCAGTGGGTTTTGACCGAAACCCACTGATGGACCTAGATAGTTCCGATTACATCGATTTCAGTTCCTATGGATTTCTGAGTTTGTAAGAAGTTTAAATATGTTATCCATTATTTATTTTGACTTTTCGAAGGTTTTAAAATGTAATAAATAAGAATCGTTAAAAATATCAAGCCCATGTTGGGCATGATATGATTCTATATCAGATCCAACTTATTTTCTTTTTGGTGATGATATATTAGAAATAAAACCCAATAAAATTCTTTAGATGAATCTGAATGCCTTTAAGACAATAAAGAATGAGGGGGTGCTTGGTTTGCGAAAGGGAATGAGAATAGGAATGAGATTCATTGAACTAACGAATGAGAATGGGGAGTTTTGAATTCGTAGGACCCACCATTCCCATTCCCTCCATTTTACTTGATAATGACCCAATCCTATATTTGGGGGTTTGAATCCGTGGGCCCCACCATCAATACCCCAAGTCAAATACTCACTTTCAATCTCATTCCCATTCCTCACTTCCATTCCATTCAACCAAGCACTCCCTGAGTTCATTGGAATGATGGAATAGCAAATAATATTGCAAGACAAGAGCTCAATTTGGATCAGCTACTGTATAGGACTATTTTTACAAAGACTTGGCACAAAACAGTTTAAACTTCATACAAAGACTTTGTGCTGCTATTATACCCTAAGAGCTGAAACAATATATTGAGATGGTTGTTACTTATGTTTTAGACAATTTGGTGATTCAATCCCGGAGAATTGTGAACCAACTTACTTGCTTTCACCAACTTTTGAGATAGAAACTACAAACCCCACTATAGCAGCAAGGTTTCTGCATAATTCCAATTCTATTTTTCAGAATTCTCCAGCTTTTGTTCTTGAAAATTCTCTATAGGATATCCACAATACATTATCTAGGATCAACTTACAAAACTTAAACTCAAGCATTCACTCCTACTCCATCACAATATTAATCTCCTAGTCCATCACAATATCAATCTTTTACGACCTCCAATGAATCATATCAGGTCCAACGTAGAGATTTTTAGTGATTATTCTTTATTACATGTTAACACCTTTGAGAAGCTGAAATAAATAATGGATAGCATATTTAAACTCCTTGTAACCCCAGAAATCCATATGAACTGAAATGAGTGCAATCTGATATCTTTAGGTCCATTAGTGGGTTTTAACCGAAAATCACTAATGCACATAAAGAGCTCCGATTACATCGATTTCAGTTCCTATGGATTTCTGAGGTTGCAAGGAGTTCAAATATGCTATCCATTGTTTATTTTGACTTTTCGAATGTTTTAAAATGTAATAAATAAGAATCATTAAAAATATCCATGTTGGGCTTGACATGAAATCATATCAGGCCCAGTGTGTCCGAAATTCGGCATATGGACCTAGAGAGCTCGGAATAACATGAAACCAATTTCTTTGCATTCGTATCGATCTCCTAATAAATAAATGACCTCAAATATCAATTCCACCAATATATTAAGATTAGTTATTTTTGAAATAAGAATTAGACATTTGATACTCATTCGTGTTTAAAAAATTAAAGATTTCAATATATTGGGTGGAATTGATATTTGAGGTTATTTATATCATCAAGAGATCAATACAAATATAGAGAAACTAATTTCATATCATTCCGAGCTCTTTAAGTCCATATGCTAGATTTCAGACACATTTATTTTTATTTTTAATTTTTTTATAGATTTGCAATGAATCTTAGGATTCGTCGTAGATTGGTATTTTTTGAAAAATAAAAATAAACATGTCCTAAATTCAGTAAATGGACCTATAGATCTAAGAATGATATCTAAGAATGATATGAAACTAGTCCTATGTATTCATATTGATCTTCTAATGACATTAATGACCTCACACATGAATTTCATCCAATATATTATGTTATTCTGAGATCTTTAAGTCCATATACTGGATTTCAAATACATTTATTTTTATTTTTAATGTTTATGTCAATCTGCGACGAATCGATGGATCGTCACCAATTTACAACGAATCTAGGGTTTCGTTGCAGCATTGGCTACATCATGTTGCAAGCTTTTGCGATGAACTCTATTTTTGTCGCAGAGTTTGCAAATATTGTAACGAATTTTAAATTTCAACGTTGATTGACAACGAAATCTAAGATAAAATATTATTTGTTGCTATGTTGTGACGATTTTATTTTGTTGTCAATTTCATTGCCAATTATCAACTAATTCTATTTTTGTATATTTGAAATGAATATTTTTCGTACCAAAATTTTGTCCCTAAATTAAGATTTTTTATTTTTTTAGTGTCAAATGCATTCAAAAAGATGAACTAGAGCCTCTGGTAAGAACAAGTCTGAAAAAATAAAACATAAAGGGAAGTTGACAAAGTGAGAAGGTAGCTTTATTGATCTAAGGAGGACTACTTGGGTCTTTTCCTTCTTCTCTTCCATTTATGTGGTTTGCTCAACTAGGAAAGATAACTTTCGTTAAAACGAGAGATGTCAATTGTTCTCTACATGTCTTCAGCCTCTTTGTCACTAGGATTTGATAGAAGGCCATTAGAAGAGACACACTCAAACCTCATTTGGGACCACCGCTTCAACACGTTAACCAACCCATCTGGGATTTGGGGGTATTTGGTTGATGAATTTATGAATGAGGAAATAAAATGATAGTAAAAGATATTATTTGAATTGTGGATTTGAGAATAACAATTTAGGAATAATTTCTAATTATAAGAATCAACTAAACCCATATAATTAGGTGTATTTTATTTATATTCTTATTCTCATTCTACTTTACTACCAAACTCATACATATAATTATTCTCATTATTTAACCAAACACCACCTAAATCCCTACTCGCCATCTCAATTATTCTTCTCATGCCAACCTTCGCCCCCTTAGACGAACTCAAGCTTATCGCTAAACATCTCATCATTGATCACTCTTCGTTTCATTTAGTCCATCTATCCATGTTAATTCTGGGACGGGCTAACAGGAACACTAGGGGCTAGCATATCTATTTTTTACCACTGCATTTAGTCCATCTAACCGAACTCCTCTCAACCCATGCTAGGGCTCAAACAAATTCCTTATCTCTAACTGCAAAACAATCGACCCATTCCTCATCCCCCAACTAACTTGCATCATCTTTTCAAAAATAAAATAAAAAATCTTCATGATCCTCATGCTATATATTCACACACCCTCAAGGAGTAGCTAAGCAACTTCAACTCTTCAATCATCAATGGCCGCCAATCGGAGATTCTACTACGTGCCTGAGGGGGTCGATATCAGAGGAAGGTACGACGCAGAGTTCGCCGGCATTCTCACCGAGGACGCCCTGCGTTTCGTGGCCGAGCTGCACCGGGAGTTCCGCCCCCACATCCGCTACGCCATGGAGCGCCGCCGCGAGGCGCAGCGGAGGTACAACTCCGGCGAGCTGCCAGGGTTCGACCCGGCCACGAGGTGCATCAGAGAAGGTGATTGGGTGTGCACGCCAGTTCCCCCGGCCGTCGCCGACCGGACCGTCGAGATCACCGGCCCGGCGGACCGGAAGACCATCATTAACGCACTCAATTCCGGCGCCAAAGTCTTCATGGTCGATTCTCCCAAGAACATCTTTGTTAAATTTCTGTTTTTTTAATGAAAATTGAAATCTTCCGACTGTAATTTTCAGGCTGACTTCGAGGATGCGTTGTCGCCGACATGGGAGAATCTGATGAGAGGTCAGATCAACCTGCGAGATGCAGTCGACCGGACAATCACATTCCACGACCCTGCTCGGAACAGAGTCTACAAGCTCAACGACGAGGTCGCCAAGCTCTTCGTACGGCCCCGGGGGTGGCATCTGCCGGAGGCCCACATCCTCATCGACGGCGAGCCATCGACTGCATGCCTCGTCGACTTCGGACTCTACTTCTTCCACAGCCACGCCGTATTTCAGGCCTCGCGATGGGCCGGCGCTGGCCCTTTCTTCTATCTGCCTAAGATGGAGCACTCAAGGTGATCGAATCTTATTAACCTCTTGAACATCGCCGGAGATTTTTCTTGCGAGGTAATGGTGAGCTTGCTGCAGGGAGGCGAGTGTGTGGAACAGAGTATTCGACCGGGCGGAGTTGTCGGCGGGAATCGAGAGAGGGAGCATCAGGGCGACGGTGCTCATCGAAACGCTGCCGGCGGTATTTCAGCTGGACGAGATTCTGTACGAGCTTCGGGATCACTCCGCCGGGCTCAACTGCGGGAGGTGGGACTACATCTTCAGCTACGTCAAGACCTTCCGCAGCCACCCGGACCGCCTCCTCCCCGACCGGGTGCACGTCGGAATGAATCAACACTTCATGAGGAGCTACTCCGACCTCCTCATCCGGACCTGCCACCGCCGCGGCGTCCACGCCATGGGAGGAATGGTATGGTTCTTACTGCATGCTCTGTTTTCGCTAGGGCTCCGGTTGAACGTTCATTGCTCTGTTTTCCCCGGAAGGCTGCTCAAATTCCGATCAGGAGCAACCCGGCGGCCAACGAGGCGGCAATGGAATCGGTGCGGAAGGACAAGCTGCGCGAGGTGCGAGCGGGGCACGACGGCACGTGGGCGGCGCACCCGGGACTGATCCCGGTGATCATGGAAGTCTTCGGCGGCGGCATGGGAGACAAGCCTAACCAGATAGCCGTGACGCGAGAGGATGCCGGCGGCATCACGGAGGAGGACCTCCTGCAGCTGCCACGAGGCGTCCGGACGGTGGAAGGGCTTCGGCTAAACACCCGCGTCGGCGTGCAGTACTTGGCCGCGTGGCTCGCCGGCGCGGGGGCGGTGCCGCTCTACAACCTCATGGAGGACGCGGCGACGGCGGAGATCTGCAGGGTGCAAAACTGGCAGTGGCTGAGGTACGGCGCCGTGCTGGACGGCGAGGCGGCGGAGATGAGGGCGACGATGGACCTGTTCGGGAGGGTGGTGGAGGAAGAGATGGCGAGGATCCGACGTGAGGTCGGCGAGGAGAAGTTCGAGCGTGGAAAATTTGAAGAGGCCTGCAAGATCTTCACAAGGCAGTGCACCTCGCCGGAGCTGACTGACTTCCTCACACTGAATGCTTATAACAACATCGTCGTTCATCACCCCAAGGCACCTTCTAGGTTTTAGCCTCTTAGGGTGCAAACAAACATAATAATAATATGAAAGTCTGAATAATTGAATTATATTGAATCTATTATATGCAGTATCACCTAAACAACTATCACCACAATATCACACGGCAATAACGTTATCCTGTGACAAAAATAGTATTAGTTCAATAGAATAAACTTAATAAGTAAATAAACATGTTTAAAAGACAGCTAAAACCCCTTAATAAATGAGCATTTACCTTTTGAAAGAACTATGGAGCAGACAAAACACAGGAAAATGGCGTTTAATAACATGAAAGGTGTTCATATTGTCGAATATGGAGTTTTCTCAGGTTTCAGGCCACAATTCTCCGAATACTCTGTTACTATGTACATGAGGTGCAGGCCTCCAAAAAAGCAGCAGGGCCCCTCAGCTTTGCGCCATGGCTACCGTATCGAGTCTTCTTCGTGAGGAACATGCTCCCACCCTAAGGGAGTGTTCTCTTGCCTACTGGTACTTGGCCAACTCCCTTTCCCTTTCGCGGATGTCATGTAGGACTGGATCAGTGATCCGTACAAGGGGCCGGAAGCCATTTGGCTGGCGTTTCCATTTGAAGTGCCATCTGCTTCGTCGGTTGTTGCGGGAAGAGGCTGAGTATGAGGTATGGCCCGGAAGAATGACCAACCGATAGGTGCTTCTGCAACCGGCTCCATAAACCCGAGATCAGTTAGATTAATGGGAAGATCATACATATCAGAATCATTTTCAGTGTCCGGAGAGTCGCCAATGTTTGAATTGGCACCTGAGTGCATTGCAAATTCCTTGAGGTCGAGAATGCAATCCTCCTCCATTCTTCTGGAAGTAGAGCTGATGTTCCGCATCCGATCCTTCAGAATTTTGAACCGAGCCATGGCAGATGATTCCATATCATCAGCCTGCTTCAACTGGCGGTTTGCCGATCCACCAGGAAGACTTTCTTGTTTCCTTATGCTTTCCACATCTTTGAGTTTCGAGGGCAAATTATTCTCCTCGTGGTTAGTTTGAGAAGGCAGGCTTGAGGATATGTCAGATCGTGGAGGCTTTGCTGCAAAAATCCAAATAGTGAACATAGTAATCGCAGTAAAGATGGCATCAATAGCTAGTCAAAATGCAATTTGAGAATAGTGTGCGTACAGTTTGCTGATTCAATCTTCATTTGAGCAAGTAGAAGTTTTTGTTTCAGTCGACATGTCATAACTTCTGCTTGTATCCAGAGATTTTTGTAAAACAATGTCCCTTCATTTTCCTCCCTCTCGCAAAAAGTTTCAGACAATGCATTCTCAAAAATCTGCAGATTTTAAAATAATGCACAAAATCAATGGATCGACAAATAGAAAACTATTTCCAATGTTAATAAATATTACCTGAGTGTTGTTATTGACTTTCTTAAGATCTGCATCACTGCATTTGATGGCAAAATTGTTAAACTCGTCATTCAAACAATTGCATCCAACAGAGATTGTCTTTCCCTTCGTGTTGCAATTATGGTTCTCCTTTAATCTAGTATTTTCAGAAATATTGCAAGAACCAGCAGGCTCTAGACATGAACAATGGTTAAAACCAACAAGATCCTGCAAAATAATCAACTTATATGCCATTTAGTGCAGTGTGTCTGTCATAAATTAAACATTTTGGCACAGAAAGGTTGCCTGTATTTAGTTATAGAAAAATAACTAGAAATGCACTTTTTTTTATTCCTTTCTATTGGCAATGGATCAATGAAGACCATGCACCTTTTTGTCTTTGAGGAGGAGCGTAATATTGCTAATCGCTGAGTAGAGAAGTCTGCAATCATGAGCTTCCAATTCTTCACTGTCATTAAAGTTGGTAGACAATAGTTCTACTGAAGAACTATGTATTGACTTAATAAGATCCTTGATGCTTTTCTGTCTTGCGGAGCATGAATCTGAAAGGGAATGGAAAAAAAACTATTTGTCAATTCTTAAGAAAACCAAATAAAGAAAGCGAGAAACAACCTACTAAACAAATAAGACCTTTGATGTTATCAACAATCCCCTTCGCTTGTGGGAATTCATGTCCAGTATTACTTTCTGTTTCAACTGATTTTGCATCAGAAATATTCTGTGCCTCATCTCTTTCCTCAGCTTCAATTGTCGCATTTATTTGTTGCCCGCAAGCAGTGTCAGATAAAATCTCATTTTCATGATCTTTTATATAATCAGACAGTTTTTTATATGCACCCTCAGTTTTCTGTTGTATGCTTGAAGAAGCAACTGCTGAGTCTTTTGGGTCTGGCTTTTCAGATAAATAACTTTTCTCAATTTCACCAAAATTCAAATTTCCAACTTGTTCTGCAGACTGTTTTGAGTTTCCGATGCCTTCCAGAATTGTTTTTTGACAAAAACATGGATCGTTCTTGTTTGAATCCTTGATTTCAGCAGCTAGCATTTCATTAACACTAAATGGTGACTGCCGTGATGATGGAGCTCCTTTCCAACATGGTGAGTCAACAGCAAGATTATGCTGATCAACTGCTTCTGAAGAACTCTTGATGGAGTTATCTGGTTCCAAGGATCTGCTCCTAGATGAAGCATCAGCAATCACGACATTTCCTAGCCTCGACTCAGAACTCAACATGGAAGAAAGATTTAACAGGCTTTCTGTAGCTTGATTATTACTGGAAGGAGGGTATTCTCCTGAAACTGCAGGTGGCATGAAAGAATTTGTGCTGTGATCAATGCATATCTTTGCATCATATCCCCCTTTGCTCGGCAAGTTTTGATTGAGATTAACTTCCTTCGAGCTAGAAACTACAACTGATGGACCTTTGATCTTATAGGAACCTGCATGATGAACCTTCACAGATGACAAAGTAGAGTTGATGTTTGTACTAGTTTTTAAGTTTGACAGACCGTGGACTTCAATTGAAGTTGAAGATGTTGCAGATGGATGGAAAATCAGTGGATCTGCTGAACATGAATCAAGTTGTGCCATGTAACGGTTGTATGTAGAGTTTGAAACAGAAATATCATGTGATCCTATCCTAGATGTTGAGCCAATTGTTGCAGAACGATGTACTCCATTGAGTAAAGCACTTGGTGTTGAGATTGGAGCATTGAAAATGGAATAAGATGACCCCATGTCTTGTTCATAGTTCTCTGGGTGGTTATCCTGTAGCCATTCAGAATGTTGAGATCCAAAGTATTTTTTTTTCCCTGTCGTTGAATCAGCAAATTTTCCATTCCAAACACCATAAGAATCCTTGTCAGAATAGACATTGCCATCAGCTACAAGTTCTGCAAGAAGAAAAAAACAAAAAGCAATGATCAAGTGATACACAACATTTTGAACTTCAGAAATATTGAAATCAAACATTTATGGGCAATGCAAATCTTAAGTCCACACATTTAATGGTCACCCCACCTATTGTTTGTAACCCAAAAAAATACATTTTGTATTTTATTTTTTTTTGTTTGAGTCATGGCATGGCACCCAACAGTAACAAGACATCAGTATTTCAAAAGACATGCTGATATTTGAACCTGTACCATCCAGAAACTGAATATTGAAAATGTTTCAGTACAAAACATGAGCCTAAGCCTGAAGAAAATAGCAAAAGCAGATATTTTTTAGCATGAATTGTTCAAAAACTTGGGATTGTATTATTCTTGTTACTTCTATCTTAAGCTGTTGTTGTAACCTAAATCAATTCAACTTGACATATTTGATATTTTGTCAAACAGTTAGACTTAAAAACTATTACACTGTTCTGTTGCTTCCATAACAAATACACGTCAATTGTCTCACACTTATTTTTCTTTTTCATCACTTGCAGAACTTATCAAAGAATATACATATTATTTTTTCTAAAATTTATACTTGAGTCCTGACCTAGTATCCCTTTTTTTCTCTTTAGCTTTGTGTTTGTTTCTTCATGATTGCTGGCTATCCCCTATATAGGAACGGCATCCTATGGGTCATGGCAATATTTATAGCTACCAGAGTTAGGGTGGCGATTTGAGCTTGTGGGGTTGTCTTATTGTATTTTCGTGGTTGTTTTTTGGATTTTTGATTTTGCATGGACAGTGAAATCATCTTAAAATATAGTCAAAGTGTATCTATGAGCAATAGAATTGAGGAAGTCAAGACTGGGTGGTTATGATTTCCAAATTGTGTTATTATGATTCTAATGATTTTTTTTCCTTCCTAACTCATTTTTGATAGACTTGATTAGAGGATTATCTGCTTGTGGCTGAGTATGAATGGTTTCCAGTCCTTAAGCTGCTAGGTTATATTATGTATCAATGTTTGATATTTTATTTCTTGTGGGTTGGTAATCTATAGCATTGGTACTCCTGCATGTGCAATTTATTGTTGTCTAGAGCTAATTCACATAATTGTGGTGTTCCTTCAATTTAAATAGACTTGGTTGAATTGTTGGTTTACTTGGAACAACATTATGAAGTTATCAGTTGTTGGTTGTATCTTAAGGATATCAATGTGAATGGAAAGAATTGGTATCGACATTAGCTCACCTATGTAGAAGTCAAGTCAATGTTTCAAGTGAGCATAAGGACAAACCCACCTTGGGCTCAACAGTATGTGGTAACAATGCTATCATGGAGTCACAAGTTCTGAGATACCTATTGGCCAGTAATATTTTCTGAATGAGGGAAGCATATATGATATCTTCATTAGTTGATAACATCCAATCTATTCCTAGTTTCTATGGCAACCATATCTATTGTTGAGCTAACATGTTATTTAGAAATTTCCTCTACTTTGGGAGTTCTATATCAAGTAGTGCATTGGATTCAGTGGATAAGTGGACATTAGAGTTTCATGATCGAGGGTTTCCTCCTGATGACACTCCTACACTCCCTGCAGAATGCTTTAACTTGGGGGAAATTGGAGTTGCACCATAATCTACTAGTTGAAAGTTACCGAAAATCACCATCTTCTGAGCTAAAATCATCACAGTTTTCATATTCTTGACTTTGCCTTGGTTTTTCACGATTTGTAACAAGTGGATAATCAGCAGTATGTGAGCAGATGATCTCTCATGTATATCTTTAAACAAATCAAGTGAGTTTGCATTGCTGGAATATACTTCCATAATTTTCCCCATTGTTTTCACCATTGATACAGCAGATGATTTAGGTTTAGAAATGCTAATTCCTGAATTAGGACCTGAACCTTTCCTAACAAATGATTGCACTCCTTACTACTTTGAGCCTTATTGGTTAAAAAAATTGTATCTGCTGTGACCTATCAAATCCAATGAGTGCAGTATCAGGAATATCAGAATTGAGAGGAGAAAAGTCCTCCAATTCATCTGGCATTGCTGCATTTTTTTTGTTCATGGACAACAACCTATGTGACTTGTCTTTGACAACAAGTGAAGTTAGAGAGTGATTCAGCAATAGGATTTTCAGTTCATGACATACTCTGGAAAATAATTTAGTAGATTTTAACAGAAGGCTTGGGATTTGAAGATACTGGTGTCTGAGGTGTGAAAGAAGACCGCGTTGTCAAGCAAAAGCTTCATGATTTTAATATAATTACTAAGAAGCAGATCATATTAAGATGTATATGGCCATGACCCACATGTTCATATAGATTTTCCACAACTTCATCATCTTCAGCAACAGATTCAACAGCTTGCAAAAAAAATTTCAGGCTAAGACTACTAATTAGTATCCCAGAAAATGTGATAGACTATCGGATGGAATTGGCAACAATTTTATTTGATCTTGGTACAAGTGCTGGACATAACTATGGATCAAGGTTCAACACATCAAGATCCAACATTCTATTACTAAAGTCACAACACAGAGTAGGGGAAAATCAAAAAGTCTGATTAACAGAGCATAGTTAGTAAAGCAATAGTCATCCGGACTATATATATACAAACCAAATATACATATCTGCTTGCAAATACAAAAAGGTAGAGCAGTACTAAAATAATTTGGTGTATACTAATACTCAATT
The DNA here is from genome assembly GCA_037833815.1 of Zingiber zerumbet. Taxonomy (NCBI): domain Eukaryota; kingdom Viridiplantae; phylum Streptophyta; class Magnoliopsida; order Zingiberales; family Zingiberaceae; genus Zingiber; species Zingiber zerumbet. Next base: position 1,571,910 of record JBBMJZ010000104.1, on the reverse strand, counting down.
CATTAGACAAAGATAACATATGACAAAAACAAACCAAAATCCAACAGTGGTAATCTAAACCTCTAAAGTAAGCATATTACATAGTTTACAATAAAGGGCAACCCGGTGCACGAAGCTCCCACCATGCGGGGTCCTGGGGAAGGATCCAATGTACGCAGACTTATCTTTCTTTTTGCAAGAGGCTGTTTCCAGGATTCGAACCCGTGACCTTTTGGTCACATGGCAACAACTTTACCGTTGCGCCAAGGCTCCCTTTCATTACATAGTTTACAATATTAAATCATATTCACGATAAGTTAATTCCAAACTGGAAATTTTTACAGTGGATACATATAATAATTAAGGATAATTACAAAGGAAATGCATATCAATGTCTCATTTTGTCTCTTTTGCCAAAAGATCTCACTTTTCTTCACGAAGATAAAGCTTTATTTGAAACTTGTCTAACAGCAGATCCCTGAGTATCTTTAATTCATTACAGCCTGGTAGTGTTGGCATCACTGAGCAATAATCAGGGTAGACAAAAGGCTTTAGGGGTTGTCTTCTGAATTTGACAAACATTTTGTCAATGTGGATTTATTAGTTTGGGAGGTGTTGTAATTTGATATTATTCTAGGGATGGATTAGCAGACTGAAAACAACACCTCTGTTGATTACCAATTTAAAGTTGTGACTTTTATACCTCATGGACAACCCTCCTAAAATTTTCTCAGTGTTCGATACTATCATATCTGTGTTCCAAACTCATCAATTGTTGTTTAGAGTGTCATTCTAACATCGTGACTTTTTGACTTGTATAAAAATCCTACATGTTGTAAAAAAAACTTGATTATGCAGTGATTACCTTGCATATATGCTCGTCTTATTGAGTAGGTAAGCATCATTTTGTTACGCACCATAGTTGGGGCATGAGATAATTTTAGCAAATTAAATCCAGAGAAGCGTAGATCAAATCACACGCCTTCTCTGGATTTAGTTTGTTTCATGGTAGTAAGAGTGAAATTCATCATTCTTTGACCGAAATTTCTTAAGTATAAGGCAGAAATACTTAGTGACCACATGTCTTGAATTTTTTGGATGATTTCCTACTTTCCTTATTTTTTGGAAGTCATAATTAAGAATAGAATATTCTTCTACCTAAATAATGATTGCATGCCTTTAGTGACTAGAGGAAAATTTAGCACCTCAAGAAGTCAATACTTTCAACTAACAAGAGTTGGGGAAGTATATTTCCCATCTTTTTGTTTTATCTGATGGGAACATCACTCTACAAAAAAAAAAAGAGGCCGTCAAAAACTCACTCTATCATTCAAAACAAAGTTTTCTCCCTCTACCATTCTCCCACTAATAGCTTCATTCTAGACAAAAACAATAGTTGAATTTTACTAGCACCTTCTAGGCAACTCCACATTTTCATAAGGTCTTATTTTTTCTGTATTTCTAATAGTTTCCAAGCATATCAAGAACATTTAATGATCACATGAGGAAGAAAAAAAAATCTAATTCTATAATTACATATTCACTTCTAGTTGAACAGAATTAGAAAGGAAACTTAGAGATATGTGAACATTTCCATTTATATTTGACAAACGTTGGATACTACCATCATCAGATGAACGTTGTTGTAGGAAGTTGGCTACCCTAGATTGAGAAGCAAGTAAAATAAGATATGTTAATTTTTGTTTTGGGGGAATCTTAGTATCAGCAAACTATTTAAGTGGAAAATATGGTTTCAATATGGGATTTGTAGCTCATATGTAGAAACAGTAAAAGAAAAATGACTGATTTAGCCATATTGTTTATCCATTCATGGTCAGTTAGCTCCTCAGACGATTGCAGATGACTCTCTCACCACGGAAAACGTTTTCAGTGAAGAACAATAAGAGCATCCATGGTGGCGAGTATCATGGAGATTTATCTGGAACCTTATAAAGGTAACGAAGCCCATCAAATCTATAGATGGGATAAACTGCACCTTTCGGATCCAAGTTCAAAAGAGCGAATACCTATAGAATCGTAAATTGTTGAAAAACTAAGAAAGTAGAAGTCCAAAATACCTTCCTGGAAAGATGGCACCGTGTAGCTAAAAGGTGATTCCCTCCATGGCGGTGCCGTATCAGAGAGCTTCGCATGCCCTACCTCCTCATCGAACGGCTTGTTCCACGGGCCAGGTCCAAGTTCAGAGAAGGCCGACGAGGGTCCGAAAGAATCATCGAGAGCCCGCAGCTGCGAGCTAGGATAGTAGTGGGCGTAGTAGGGGTCACCGACGCCGAGGGCGCCGGTTCTGGGCTGGGATCGGAGCGAGACTGCTGCGGAGTTGTGCGAAGGCAACCGGGAGGAGGAGGGGCGATCTGAGACGAGGAGAGCCTGTGGAGGGACAGAAGGGTGATGTGCGGGCGGCGGAGGGGCGGGGAAGACATGGTCAAAGGTGAAAGGGGGAGCCCACGCCGAGAGGGTAGAGGAGCTCGAGGAGTTCGGAAGCGGTGGAGGTACCGGTGGCGGCGGCGGCGGCAGTGACGGCGAATGGGTAGGGAGCGGCGGCATGTGTCGATGGTTGCCGGAAGGGGCACCGATGGAGCGCATGATCGCCGCTGCAGGAACGGGAGGCGATCAGAGCGACGGATCGTGTTTTCACGAGAATGGAGCAGCATATTTCTATTAATGGTGTGTTTATTTCGAGGAAAACAGGAGAGAAAAATAAATAATATAATAAAAAAGGCAAAGGGGGACAAACAGTAAACAGGTGAAAGGGAAGGGAAGGAAACCTTAAGCACCAAGTAAACACAAAAATTGAATTAGTTTTTGTTTTAGATTAATTATTATTATTATTATTATTATCTAAGTGTATCGGTTGGCTGGATACACGTATGAATAATTGCTATAATAATTTTTAGAATTAATTTTTAATAAAAATAAAAAAAAATTATTGGATGTTTGATTTATTCTATATAAAAAATTATTATACTAAGATGAATATTTCTATGATTATCCCTTTTAAGAATGTATGAGACCGTACGAGAGATAATTTTACTTTTGACTTGATCCTATTTTTTTTTAATTTCTATTATTTTTAGGAAAACTAAAAGTTAATTAATATTTTATTAATTTATTAAAAATATTTAAAATTAATATTAGTTTAACATGTCAAATCAGATTAAACTTGCAAAGTGCGTCTGACCTAATTTCGTATTAAGTTAGCAAGGCGTGATTCGACCGAAGTGGACTCGAGCCCATGAAATTACATACATTATTAGGTTTAGAATAGCTCGATGTGTTTGTGTCTAATCTAAGGCACAATTTTAATTATGTTAAAAAGATATTATTTATTTATCTATTTAGACATTAAAAAATAATAGATTTTTTATTTATCAATAAATTATTTTTTTATTTATTTTTCATCTATTAAATTGCATACTAATAACATACCAAAACCTTTCACTATGATATAATACCATATTAAAATTTTTAGTATACCATATTTTTGATATAATTTGGTGTATTTTGATATGGTATATGTAATATATCAAAAATTTTATATTTTTTTCATTCAATCTAATTTATTTTTCTTTGAACTTCTTCTCTTGGGATAATCTATCTCTATTATTCCATTCATCTTTCAACATAAAAATAAATTTATCTGATCTAAAATTAGGAGATGAGCTGACTCCTCGATGTATTCGTAGTTGAACACTTTCAGTAGATCGGATGTGCATTCGGTTAGCTCTTCTCGGATTGTTTTTTGTCAGATTAACTCTTGTTGAACTAGCTTCTGTAGAGTCGAACTGTTGTAAGGGCTTGCTGGGTTAGCAGTTGTCACACTACAAAAAAAACCATAGAATACTGACAGATTTACCAACGGAATTTATTTCCATCGGAGGTCCTCAAAAGAAATAATCTTCCATCGGAGACTATCGACGGAAGATGATTTCTGTTAGGAAAGCTTCAAACCGACGACCATTTTTGGAGGATACCAATAGAAATTCAATTCCATCGGTAAATATTTCCCAATAGATTATTGTTTCCATCTGGAAGGAAGAACCCACAGATGAAAATACCCTTTCGTAGGAAGAGTGGTTACCAATGGACTGTTATTGGGGTCAGTAACCCCAAGCAACCCCTAATTTCCCACAGAGTCATCAACGGAATTTTAATTCCATCGAAAAACATTGACGGAATTAGATTCCGTCAAAATCACCAACGGAATTGGAATTCCGTCGGTGATCCTTCGAGAAAATCTAGAGTGCAACCCCCATTTTCACTCACGCGCATGTCTTCCCTCCCTAGCCCCATCGTCTTTCCAACCCCACCAGCAATCTTGGGTAAGATTTCTTTGCCCCAGTCTCTCTCTCTTCCCCAACCTCCTGTTGGTGCGGTTAGCATTAACAGTCTAACTCAGGTTTTGATAAATGACAAAATATGTTAAGTTAGTTTTGTTTGTGATCTAACACTCTGACCGAGTGTGCAGGAGAAGTCCAAACAGGTCGACGGACTGACCGAATGTCTGGCACGAAGCCCAGCTAGGTCGATGGACCGACCGGATAGCTGGCACGAAGTTCAAATGGGTCGATGGGTTGACCAGACGTTTGGGATGAAGTCCAGCTAGGTCGACGGGCTGACCGGATAGCTGGCACGAAGGCCAGATGGATCGACGGGCTGACCGAACATCTGGCGGGTAAGTAAAGGTAAGTCACTGGAGGGTAGTGACTATGAGGACGCGTTCCCGGGTAGGGAACTTAGGCGTCGATCCGACTTAGAGCCATTTCGGAACACTAAGTCGAGATCCTGACTATATTCCGGACTCCGAAAGACGAGATCTAATTAATATCTTGTTTAACTTTAATTGTACTAATATCTTGTGTTACAGGGTATATATTATATATTTGCCTTCGGACTAACATTTTCTTACAGGAAGGAAGCTGCTGGAAAGTTGGGTACGGGCGCTCGGAGGCAAAATTCTATCCAAGTCGCGACTTCGCCACGTGGAGCATCCTGATTGGTCGGCCAAGTCACATTCAGGGCGCTCGGAAGGAATCCGGGGCGCCCCGAACCTCCTATATAAGGAAGGTGAAGGCTGGAGCTAAAGTGCAATAACGAGATCTGTTATTGCCTACTCTACTGTACTCCTACGACGCCGCGAGGCTACTCCGACAAAATTAGAGCAAGTCTGAAGAATGCCTCGACTTCCAATTCTGACGACGTATCATCCCACGTCGCCTTTAGGGTCTTTCACTTTTGGATAGGCTTCTTACCCTTCTCTTTGTCTTTGTTCTTCAGTTTGGGGCAGTTGTTCTTAACGTGCCCTTCTTCGTCACAGTGGTAGCAATGGATCGTCCTTTTCTTTTTCCCCTGCGGATGGTTAGTAGATCTAGATTTACAAAGTTTCTTGAATCTTCTTACCATCATTACCATTTCCTCATCGTCGAGAGAAGATTCCGACTCGGGTTCATCTCTCGAAACTTTGAGGGCGACGTTGTTCTTGGGCTCCTTCATTCCTGCACATCTTGACTCATGCACTTCAAATGTTGAAAAGAATTCTTCTAATGAAATTTTTTCTAAGTCTTTCGAAATGTAAAAGGCATCTACTAGTGATGCCCATTTTGAATTTCTAGGAAAAGAATTCAGTGCGTACCTGAGCGAATCTCGGTTACTTACTTTTTCTCTGAGATTCGAGAGTCCGGTGATGATTTCTTTAATTCTTGAGTACAGATGCGCGACTATCTCGTCTTCCCTAAGTCGCAGGCTGGTGAGCTGGTTGCCGAGTAAATCCCGTTTTGCGAGCTTGCCTTCGGACGTGCCTTCGTACAGTAAAAGGAACTTCTCCCAAAGCTCCTTTTCCGAGTCATAGTTCATGATCGGTTGACTTCTTGTGGCGGGAGAACGCTTAACAGATGGTACTCTGCTTTGCAGTTCGCCACGTAGTCGACCTCCTCCTTTTTCGTCCATTGATATTTTTATTTGCCCTCTGGAGCTACAAAACCAAATTTCATTATTAGAATTAACTCAAAATATATTATAAAAAATACCTGCATTCACTTTTTCCAGGTAGCAAAATCCCCTTCGAATTTCAGCGGGTAGATACTTGGTCCGGCCATTATCTTTGCTTCGATTGGTGGTTAGTCCTCCTGAAGCGCCTTGACTCTGATACCACTTATTGGACCGCTGGGCCGGCTAGAAGGGGGGTTGATAGCTTGCAAAAAACTAAAAGCACAACCATTCTCGATCTTTCAACAGAACACTTGCAATAAAATAAGCAGAAAGCAAATCAGAAAAGAAGAGACACTCCGGGTTTTACTTAGTTATAATCGGGGAGGTTGTTAATCCAAGGAAAGCGTAACACTAGTATCTCGTTCAGGCGGAGAAGCCTCTTATAGAAATGAAGCGTAGAAAATAGAAGCTCAACTCTAAATTAGAACATACAAGTGTTGGAAATGAATTGCTTGGAATGAATGAAAAGTTTCTGGACTAAGACTTTATTTATAGTCTTGGTCGGGGTGCCCCAAATGGTTCCGGATACCTTGGGAGGATAAAATTTTATCCCTAACGTTCAGATCACGGGTTGACCGCAACCTGGCAAAAATCCAGGTACGGGAGCCCGGAATGCTTCCGGGCACCCTGACCCATAAAGTCAACCAATGTTGACTTTTTTCGTCCTGGACCTATACTCCGGTTCAGCCCGCTTTCGTCCGGGTTTTCTGCTCAGGTTCCGTCCGCTTGGGTGATCTCTGCCATACGGAATAGGGCTCACTCGAACCCAACTTCTAGTCTTCTCGAGCAGGCTTCCGCTCCGGCTTCTCGTCCCTCTAAATCGCTGTGTGCTTCCTTCTCGTCCGCCAGCGTACTCATCCGCAGTCTTCGTCCCTCGGTCGCACCCCGTGCCGACCTTCTAGCTAGCTGCGTCTCTTGCTTCTCGAGCAGTCTTCCGCTCCGGCTTCTCGTCCCTCGGAACCACCGCACACTTCCTTCTCGTCCGCCGGTGTACTCTTCCGCAGCGCCTCGTCTCTCGGACGTACCACGTGTCGTCCTTCTCGCTAGTTGCGTCTTCCGCTCGACTCCTTGTGCTTATAAGCTCCTGCACACTTAGACACAAGGTTAAAAACACACAGGACCTAATTTATCTTATTGATCACACCAAAATAAGATTGGGGTTCCAACATATCATACTCGAATGTCGAAGAACAAGGATCAAAGAGAGGACAAAGCGATCGGAGAGAAAAAATTCATAATCAAAAAACGCTAATATGACCATAAATTAACGACAGAATTATATTTTCGTGGCTAATTTAACGATGATATAATTCTATCGCTAATTTAGCGACGGAGATATAATTTCATTGCTAATATAGCGACGGAAATTTTATTTCATCACTAATTAAATAGATTAACTATAATTTTTCGTTAATAACAAACAATATTGCAATGGAATATTAATTTGATTGCTAGTTAACAACTAATTCCATCACAAATTTAGAGATGAAATTAATATTTTATCACTAATTTAGTTATAGAATTAATATTTGTCACTAATTCCATAACTATTTGAGTAATTCCATAGCTATTTTTTGTAGTGTGATGATCAACTTCATCGAAATATATCTTGTTCCATAGTCAACAAACTAATCAAAACAGAAAAGAAAAGGAAACTTAAAATTTGTTAAAAAAAACATATTATTTAAAATCATCTTCTAGTTCTCTAAACCTCTGTAATTAATCACTCTCGCACATCAACATTCCTCATGCATTAACTAATTACAGTAATAATTCAGATATTAACGAAATCTGCAATCGTAAATCTCGTGCAGAGGTTTACTCCATCACATCCTATTGTATTAAAAGTTTTTAAAAAAAAACCCCACTCCTTTTCAGAACCTCTCCATTCTTATAAACTTCTCTAATAATTTTTTTTATAAAATCATTATCAATTTACTTATTTTTATTTATATTTTTCACTTATCTTTATTTATAATTTTAATTACTATGTATAATATTAATTAATATTTTAATATAATATTTATAATTATATTAGTACTTTCAATTTTATTCATTTATTTATATCAAAATAATAATTCAATATAAATAAATAAATATTTAGCAAAAATAATATAAATAAAAAAATAAAAAAAAACATTAAATATGGGCACTTGCTACGTGCTGTCCTCTCTTTATAATTTTTTTTTTGAAAAAAAATATATAAAGTGATGTTAAAATTTTACGATTAATTTATAGAAAAAATTATAAACCTCACTCATATAATAAAGATAGAATTTATAATGAGGAATTTATAACATAAATCTTCTGCTATAAATCTTTTATTGCATGTGTCTATGAGTACTTCTTTAATTTATTCTGATATGACGAGATCACTCAAGGCTACCTGATTTATCATTTCCATTGAATGTGTCCTAATGAAGATATAAATACATATATAATCATAATGATTTTAATAATAAATTAATTATATTAGCTAAATGACTTGGAGCCTAGAGCTGGCATTGCTCATTAATGACTATTAATTACACAAGAAAGTGAAAGGAAAATGTGTCTTAATTAATTAAAAAAACAATTAGTGCATTACTAATTAATGCGATGCTCTAAACAACAAACAATATTTTCAAACCATATGATGATAATAATTCATCAGAAAAAAATCTGAAATAGTATATATATTTTGTTTTTGAAAGAAAAACCTGATGTCACTGATGATCACAAGCATTGAATAATCCATTGAATGATGCAGCCCCACTCATTTATTGGGCTGTTTGTACATATCCCACCCATAATTTTTTAAATTACCCTCAAGGTACATTCATAATAATAATTTTCAAAAGAATCGTATGTTTTTTATTTTAAAGAAAAATAAAGTTAATGGTATGGTTTTGACTTAGAAATATATTGGAGATTTGCTTCAAAGTCTTTATGTGTGTGTTTTAGTTGACTTGTATAACTGTTTGTTTATAAAATATTTTATTTAATAATTACGTCCTTTTGGTTATAAAATCAAATTTCTTAGATTTTGAGTGAAATAATGAAACTATCATATTTAAAAATAAAACTAAGTGGGATGCACCTCATAAGAAAACTCAAAAGTGGGTGCTCGCGATCTGCCCATTTATTGCCCCTTGATTGTTGCTTCCAACCAAAGGCGAGTCTCAATATGTAAAAATAAATAAATTATCTTTTTATTTTTCTATATTACTTTCATCTAATTTATCTTTAAAAAAACTAATTTTCACATGGAATTTAATTCAAATTTATTTAAAAATATTTTTCTAAAAAAACTTCTAAAATTTCTAAGTCCCACGATTTTAAAAGAAAGAATTTATTTAAAACTATTTTTTCTAAAAATCTCCTAGTAGGATCGAAAATACTAGGAGAATAAATAACGCTCATGATTTTTTTTATATTTTTCATAAATCAATAGTATACGCACTAGAAAGAATTTAAAAGAAAAATCAACATAGATAAAGCTAATACGTTATTTTTACTTAGTTCGGAGTCTATGACGACTCCTACTCTAAGGTCCACGATCATTGATCGCTTTCATTGGGCAATCCACCAAGAATTCTGAATAAGTACAAGTACAAAGTGATAATAGTTTAAGTGTTATAAATGAAAGTATACCGACAACTAAAGATTTAAAGATTCATGCTTTTGATTGTCGGAGCAATGTTACAGCACCGTCGAGTCATCTTTGGAGCAGCGCGCAAGAGAGTTAAATCATTGGAGTTGTTGTTTTTGAGATGTCGGTCGAATCCTCCATCTATAGCCTTGTCCAAGCGACTGGACCAATCCCAGAAACCCCCATCAAGCTAAAGTGGCATGACCTCAACGAAACTCTACTTGCCAAAGTTTATCCCTCTCCGAGCGTCTGGACCCGATTGGGCGCCTGAACTCTGGCATGTTCTAACAATCTGCCACCTCAGCTGGGCGCCTCTCTAGGTTCAGGTCAATCCCGGCCCCTGAACCTGCTCTAGGTGCTTGGACCTCCGGGTGTCTGAACCTTTCCCGAGCTCTTGGACCCTTCCCAGGCATATGAAGACCCCTTTTCTGGTTAACTTCCAATTTTGATTTCCTGCACCAGAGAGATAGAAAAAACGCAGAGATAGGTCGACAAGCCGATCGGATAGCTGACATGAAGTTCAGATAGGTCGACGGGTTGACCGGATATCTGGCACAAATTCCAGCTAGGTTGACGGGGTGACCAGATAGCTGACATGAAGTCCAGACTGGTCGACGGGGCTGACCGGATGTCTGGCAAAAGGTAAGTAAAAGTAAATCACTGGAGGAGAGTGACTATGAGAGCACGTCCCAGTTGAGGGACAGTAGGTGTCGATCCAGTCTAGGTCAATTTGGGATCCCTAAACTGAGATTTTGACTAGTTTCTGGTCTTGGAAGGACAGGAACTTATTTTTTAGATTGTGTTAATACTTGTCTTACAGGGTATTTTGGACTAACACATTTGTTGCAAGGCAAGAAAGCAAGCAAATGAGCAAAGTTGCCTTCGAATGAATAATACACGAAGGCACCTTCCATGGCTATGTAAGGCGCCTCGGTACTGTTCATAGAAGGCGCCTTCCATAGCTATGGAAGGTGTCTTCTACTGGATGAACTTTGGCTGGAGTCAGGGATAGGCACTGATTATTTTGGGATCGACTTTGCCTCATTGGAGGCGCCTTCCATGCTTATGGAAGGCGCCTTCCAAGCCCTTTATAAGGCAGTTTCGAGGAGGCTTTTACACAACAACTATATACGAGCTTTTAAGCACACATTTGAGCCTCCGACTGCTTCCCGTTACTGCTATGACTCTACTACAAAGCTGATGAGCCTGACGACTGATCCGAGGAGTTCCGGTCGCACCCGGTAAACAGATATCAACACAAGAAGAGCTCTCAGTTCTGATCCATAAAGAGTGTTGGTAATGTTTTCTTTTGTACTTAATTACTATAAAAGGGAAAGTGCAGTGTGTTGCACTTGACCTAACCTTCTGTACTCGATTCTCTCTCCCGAGGGTACCAAAAGAGATTTTTAGTGGATTGCCCATCGATTGGTCCGCGAGACCTAGGCCTTGGAGTAGGAGTCGCCGAAGGCTCCGAACCAAGTAAAAAATTGCTTGTGTTCTTCTTGTTGCTTTTCTTTTACTTTTCGCTGCATACTCAAGTTTTTAAAACTAAAAAAGAACTGTTTTGAAAACCACGTGATTCCCCCCCTCTCATGTGCGTCTCGATCTAATAGTTTCCACCTGGTGTTCGCAACTTCTATGACTTTCTCCTACTATCCTTGACTAATAAGATTTTTCGACCGATGTTCTTGACCTGCTAAGACTTCTGCCTAGTCCTTTGAATCAAGACTTCTTTATCTAACCGTAACTAAAACTTTTCACCTGCTTAATATTCATTAGGATTTTTATCTTACCTAAATTTAGCATAACACTTTCTTACCTACTTAGTTAGATTTATTAAACCTTAGCGACCCCCTAGTGCCGGCCCCACGGATATAGAGGGAGGTACATGCAGGTACACATGTCATAGGCGCGTGGTGGGGTAAACCTCAGGTCGTCAGTTCCTAAAAATCAACCCCTAGCTATTATATTAGAGATGTCATGTGCCCACTATCTACGCTATATCTTAATATTTTTAATGATATGATATTTTGTCATTGTCAACTTGATTCGACTTGATTCATTTAAAACCATAATAATCTTTTGTCATTGTCAACTTGATTCAATGATCTTATTAATTTAAAATAATGGAAGGGGAGGTAACGTAGTAAATGGGAAATGGAAAAGTAAACCACATTAATTAAATGCCTCATTTAATTCCACCGCTATTCCCTCCTAATTCAAGGTTTGACCATTGGTAAAATGATAAAATTTGAGTGTTTAATTGATTGTTCCCAAATCTCAAATCGTTCCCAATCTTTCATTATTGCTGAGAGCGCTCTTCCACCGGCCCCGCTCATTAACTAAACTCACCGTCTCTTCTTCTTCTTCTTCTTCTCCTCCTTCTTCCTTCCATTTCTGGTTCCTCCCCTCTTCTTCTTCTTCTCCTTCCTCGCCGTCGTTCACTGCTGCTCTTCCTCTTCTTCGTCGTCGTTATCGATTGATCATTTGAAATCGGATGGAGATCGCGGTTGCGTCGAGCGCAGGCAAGAGGGACCTCGTCACGCTCGATCTACTCGGCGCTGAAGCCTCGTCGAAAGATGTGGATTCTGCTGCTCTCAAGATTGCTCCTTTCGCAGATCTCTATCCTCTGGTATGCTGATTCTTGCGCCAATTTCGGGTTTTGGGGTCCTTATTTGTGGGCGGTTGTTTCTGCAGGACCTCAATCTGGGGACCGCGGGAGGGCAGGGCGACGCCGCGGGGACGACGGTGCGTGGGTGCCAGAGCGTGTGTACCATCGAGAAGGTGAAGTGGGCGCTGGAGCGGGTGGCGGAGCGGGAGACGCTCGGCGGGCGGGAGGAGGAGCGGAGGAGGGACGGCGGAGGCGAAAGCAGAGGATCTCCCTCGCCTTCCTCGTCCTCGTCGATCACGACGGCGTCGATCAAGCGGCGGCGCGAGGGAGGGGAGGAGTGGGCGGACGGAGGCGACTCAGCCGGGGCCGGCGGGAGCCTCGTCGCCACCGGATGCCCCAGCTGCCTCTCGTACGTTCTGATCTCTAAGGGGGACCCGCGCTGCCCCCGCTGCCATTCCCTGGTCGCGCCGCCGCACCCGCCGCAGCACAAGAAACCCCGATTCACCCTGAACTTTTCCCTCTAGACCCCTATAGTTTTCGGTTATTACGTGATAAACTTTTCTCTATTTTGTAAAAAGGAACAGAAGTATCAGTATTTTAAATTTCTTCTCCTGTTTTTTTTGTTAAAATTAAATAAAAAAAACCGCACGCTCCTTTCGATAATTTAATTGCGAATCATTTAGTTGTTATTAATTTGCTCTGGTCGTCTGACCCATGAAATCGTATTTATTATTATTTTTAGTTGATTAATGTGAGTATATTTTGGCGAGTACTAGGATCGATCTCACTGTAAATATATATGCTAAACAATAAAGGCTTATGTATACCATTCCATTTATTTTTTTATTTAAAATAACTATTCAAATACTTCATTCACGACAATTAAAAAGAATAGATGAAATAATTTCAAGCTAAAAAAAAACAGTTAGCCCATTCAAATACTTCATTTACTATAATATAAAGTTAATTTCTATTATACATCTTCACTAGCAATCAATTGTTTTTTTATTTATGAGTCGACTGTTGTATGTCTAATTCCCACTCAATTCCTAAACTTCATTTACTTATCCATTTTTCGGCGACAGTCTTGAACCATAAGAAATTTGATATGTCAATTTTAATAGCTTATTCCATGTGTTTAACTCATAAGTGAAATGTGTTTAATATCTCATTTGACTCATGGCAACGTGGTAAAAAGGTGATTTATTCATCTCTAACTTTCTCATAAATCTATCTCTAAATTAATATGGAGAAGATAAATCACGTATATCTATTAACTATTAGTATAGTAGCCAAACTATAAAATAAGATATACTCAGACACACGTCAAATTTCAACCAATTCACTCATTACAAGATTTTTACTTAGAATGTCACAATGAGTGAAGTGAGTTTAATTTGAAGTATTTTGAGATATGCTCATGGAATTTGGGTATTAAGAAAAGTTAATTATGTGATTTAGTAAATTATCATAAAAAAATTATAATTTACTTAATTAGTCAAAATTAACTTTAATTTTAAGTATCAAAACAAATACATAAGAAATATTTATTTTTCAAATGCCCCATTACAAACAATTGTTATACATTGTAAGGAGGGATACCTCGCCTCTTACGGTTCGTCCTAGGCTATGTGAAAAAAAATAAATTATGAGGTTAATTTACAGCTGACCATCGAATAACGAGGGGTAAAAGAAATTTAGGATCATACATAATTTTGATGAGAATAAGAAAACTAATTATGATATATTGATTCATGAGTGACTAAAAACTAAGATCTTTTTTTTTTAAGGGAAAGGAGGAATATAAAGTGATCATGTCTGAAATCAATAGAGATGGTGCGCTGGATAAGTATCTCTAGTGTTGACTATGTGAAGACTATAAGATAGAAAAAATGACTCTAAACGATTTAGTGTGTCTAAAGGACCGTTAGCAACTAGGTCAGGGAGGGGGTCCCCAACTCAAGCAATCTGATCAAGTCAAAGATCCAATTGTAGGCGATGAACAGTGGCTTTGAGTATGTAATACTGTGTAGCGTCGCATTGCGTATTTGCGCTTGTAAATATAGACCCCCCTTTTATAGTATTACTATTAGTATGTGCACGAATATCAATACGTTTCCAAAAATAAGGATAGACTATAAAGATGTTTTGACATATTTTCTAAAATAGATCCATAATCCCTGTATTTAGTAGGGTGGAAGTTTCTAATATACAACTTGCATATAGAATATTCTCTGTCATACGTAGCACAAAACGTCAAAAAGGAATGTGAGATCGTTGGGTTGAGGAACCCTTAATATGCATAACTAGCCAACCGACCGAGCCTCTCATGCAGTCTGATCGACTGTCACATGCCAAAGTGACCTGGTCGGATTTGAGGAATGTTGCGGGGGAGCTTGTCTTTCGCTCAACCGCTCTGTTTGGTACTAGAAATTGGTCGAACCAAGTATCTAGTTTGTCTGATCAGCTAGATCACTCGGCCAAAATAATTAACTGTGTTAGCCCCGAGTGATGAAGTGAGTCTTGCTCTAGATAGCATTAACTTGGCTTAGAGTTTTATCAATACTGAAGGGCTCCACATCCGACCGGCCTAAGAGTCCGGTCGGTTGACCTCTTTGTCGATACAATCGTTTGAGTTGTCCCCGAGTATTGATCCTTTCATGGCTTTAACCACCATATCAACCGACATCCTAGACTTTAACCTGATTCAAGGCCCCACCTTATATACCAGATCACATCATAAAATATGCCTATAACAAAAAAAATTTAAAATACATCTGTTTAAAATTTAAATTATTTATTTAGATACGATATTGTATAAAAATTGTGCATCTCTTTTTATTAGTATACCTATATTTATCTATTAAAGAAATCAAACAAATACTTACATCTTAGGATTTCTCCAAGGTTAGAACTATAAATGAGTTATTTTTTATCTCAATATGTAACATCGATACAGCATCTAAAATATAAAAACTTAATATTCTCTTGACTATAAATTCATTTACTTATAATATTTTTTATGTCCTATACTATTAAATCATATATCTTTATTTATTATTATTTTATTTATTATCTTCATTTTTTTCATTCAATATCTTCATGAGCCACCTATATTCCTAATTTTGAGAGAAAAGAACCTATACTTTTAAAATAAAAACTTCAAATCTTATGCGGACGGTGATTCAAACTTATTGGTTTGACAAATCTCTTCGAAAATTTTCCATTGGAGATGCTTATCCACTATTAAAAAAAGTCTTCCAACAACTTTTTTTTAATCATACATTATCAAAATACACATATTTATTTATTATTTATTTATTTAATATATTTGGTCTCATCCGCATTTTAATTTTGAGTGAAAATGAACAACTTTAAAAATTTCACTATCACTTTTAAAATAAAGATCTAAAACCTCTACCTAGTTATATATATATTTTTTTTGAATTTCACGGACCTCTCCGAGTTGCTCTTAAAACTAACTAGAGTGGTTTTATAAAGAAAAAACATGGTGGCGGTGGTCAATGGCATTAAATGATTTTTTTTTGGTATTTGGAGTTGAAATTCATGGATTGGGTGCCGTCTTCTTAATTGGTTGGCGATTTTCTGTTAATTTATTAGGAGCATTAAAATTGCGAAGAACGCATTAATGAATTAAGACTCCATGTGCTGGCACCGATCGTCCCCGATTAAAACCGCACACCGCCTTTCATTGTTTGGAGTAATTCCAACTAAGAAAGAAAAATAAGCTTTTTTATTAATTAATTAATTAATTAATTAATTAATTAATAAAGAATGACTATATTTATCAAGTAAATGCTAATACAAGCAGGCTGCCCGGGCCCAGATAAAAAAATAATAATTATTACACAGCCCCAAAAAACACAATCCTAGTTAAATTTAGTCTGAGCACAAACCCCTCCCTTGTTACGCTCTCCAACCTTCGCAAACCACAGTCAGCATTTTGCACTCCTTAGTAAGCTACGCGTTTACTTCCTCCATCTTATTATGGTAAAATATGATTCGCTCGTCCACAATATCTCCACCAATCTGTCCCTAAGGCAACACGAATGAGATAAATCATGTGAATTACTAATCCGAACAATAACTAATATATAAGAAAATACTTCCTCCGTCCTAAGTTCAATCAAACAACCCTAATTTTCTAAATATTTTTTTCCTTGTTTAACATGAAAGATGGCGACGCCGGACTTTTTTGAGCACTTCTGTTGTGCTTTGAAAAGTTATATTGTTATAAAATTTACTTTTGGACTAGACTTATGATTAAATCTCAATTATTGTGATAAAAAGGCGAATACGTTTATCCCCACGTCCCCATCAATCCATCCCAGAATCAACACGGAGGAGACTACTAACCGGACTACTAACTTTTAGAATAGTGACTAGCATATAGGAGATATTTATTAAATCTTAATTATAGATGTTTAATTTATGACGTCATTATGATTTATAAATTAGAGTAGGCCGTTGTCCCTCTTGAGAGAACGACGTCTCACGAAGCGGCCGTTTTAGATTTCAACATTGCACTTTAAAACTAGTATTAATAATTTACCTTAGCAAAAGTCAATCTTAAAGGTTTATCTGGATAGTCCAGTTTTATGTTAAAAAAAATTATTTTTGTTGTTTCGAAGATATTCGAGTCAAATAATTAATTATTCTTAGTAACTAGTGGTCCGCAACAACAATTCGACGTTGCGTCGCTGCATGATTGGACATAAATATTTCTTTTTATTTCACATTTAAAACTTTTAGAAAGAATATTTAAAAAATCCTTACATAGCAGTTACTCATCTATTCCTTAAATTTAAATTTAATAAATAATAATTATTTAAATTTAAAAAATGAAACATATATCCTAAAATAAAATAATATTTCTTTTCAATTTTTCTCTTTTCACTTATTTTCTTCAATTTCTTTTCTTCCACTCATTCTATAAATATAATAATATAAAAATAAAAGAAAAAAAGAAGAAAATAATAAAAAATTAAAAATAATAAAAATTTTAGGGTTATTGATATAATATGTAGTAAAAAATGATTGTCTAAATTTAATAAAATGAGTTATACATCCTAAATTTTAGATATAGTGATAGGAAAATTAATATGGATGCTCTTATACCTCTATTATACAAGTAATAAGCACATGTCTTATCTCCATTATTAAATGACCTTAGGATTTTCAGTATTTAAGTTTGGATTGTTAATTTTCGTCTTTGTTAATTTTATTAGGAAAACACTATGCCTATAATGCATACATTTTTGAAAAGAAAAAAATTTAGAATTATAAGAATAAAACATGGGAGAGGTTAGAGGTGAAGAATTTGATTTTTGACATCTATGGACGGATCCTAAATTAAGGATTTCAATTTGCGTTTATAATACTAATATTAGGTATTAAGTTGGAAAGATATATTTGTAAAAAAGGTTCATGTCAACTTTAAGCCTATAATTTTTCAAAACAAAAATTTAGGAGGCGTTTAGTTAAATGACTAGAATAACTATGAATATACGTTTGATAGTAAGATAGCATGAGAATGAAAAAAAAAATACTCTCATCTAATTATATCAGTTCGATTGATTCCTATAAATTTAAAAATTATTATTAAATTATCATTTTCAATCCATAATCCAAAAATTAAATGCTTGCAAGTTGTTCGATGGAATGTTTTCCTTAAGTAATTAGACTTTAGTTTGGTAATTCCTTTAGTTAGTTGTTTTGCATTGCTTGTTAGTATTAATTTCATTATGTTTGTGCCCTTCCTTTGAATGCAATTAGGACAAATTAGCTTAGGTTATATTACATATTCTAAGTTTGTTACTGCGATTTAAATCTATGTCGCTGCTTTTATCACACAATATTGATTGTAATTTTGACTCCATAGATAGTGCCATTGGCAATTCGAAGTGGGAATGGTTTGCTTCTGAAAGGAGGAAAACAAGCTAGGCCTTCAAACACACTTCTTCACAATGTTTTAATTAATTTTGTATATTCATATAAATATTATTGTTTATTTCTCTACCCTGTCTCCAAAAATAAAGATTTATGTTGTTTCAGGTAATCACTATAGTCATTCCTGATACAGTTGGTGAAAAACTTATCGTGTTTATGACTTTAAAATAATATATTCCAGATTTTTTTAAGACGAGGATAAAATTTGATGATGAATATACTTTATAAGATGTTAACATCTAAATTGATATTCTATGCATCAGCTTGATGATGTAATAGATATTGTGACTCCAAGAGAAAACAATAGACTTGTTTCTCAAATAAAAAGCTCCACGAAAATTTTTGTTCTTGGTACAAGTCTATACGTGTATTTTTGTTACTCCTTTTACTTTGTAGTTACAAAGTAATGGAGATTCATGTCATATGATTTATTATATTTGTATATATGGAATTTACCATGTTTATGTTAATAAATTTGTGAAGATGGAAATGGCAAGGCACATCATAGTGGTCTCAAAGCTGGATTATTCAGCTACTTGTAATGCAATGATAATTCAAGTTTTCTTTATTTTTTTGCCAATGCTACAAGTACATTATCACTAATTACATGTTTCTTTTCTTTAGGAAACACTTCTCATTGTCTAGGATTTATCAAGCAGCGACCGTTTCCAAGAGCTTATTCTAAAACTTAAACATGAAGGTACTTTGTATCTTCACCAGACTATCCTATTAAATCGAAGCCATTTTATGTGATTATAGGATTATTATATGTATATTTTATGCAGTACTAGTGAAATGAGTTGAAGAATTGATGTTGTGATGGATTATTATATGTATATTTTTTCACTTATATTGTATATTTTACATTCAAGAAGCTTTGAGAGATATATTGATTGTATTTGCAAATTTGAATACTAGAATAAGATATGTACAAGGGGTTAATGAAATCTTAGCAAGGAATAAATAAAACATGTAATATAGGTTTCTTACTTTCTATTTTTTTTCTACTTTTCAGCAAAAATAAACACACTTAAGTACCTTGAAAATATTTGTGTAGTTTGCTCGATATTTATATTTCCATCAACCCATTGGACGTGTTTGTTGGTGCAACCTTAGGTCAAGGTTGACCTGGTTGACCCGACTCGAGTTGACCTGACTCGAGTTGTATTTT
>JBBMJZ010000104.1:1506958-1518203 GCA_037833815.1 Zingiber zerumbet | reverse complement strand
AACTAGAAGACACTGATTACAGCTTATTTGCAACAAGGAATCCTTCTGGCCAACCCAAAGCAGGCTCAAGTACTCAAATAAAAGCATCGATTACAACTTATTTCCACCGATTCACCTTGATTTTGAATATTTTATATCAGAGGTATTTTGCTTGACCCCTTCTCAAGTGCTTGGGTCAGGAGGATGTTGATTATGTAATATGAAAAATTCATGAAGACATTTGTGGTAACCACCGCAGAGGGAGGACATTGGCTGAAAAGGTATTGCTAGACAGGTATTTTTAGCTGACCCTATAGGCGGGCATGACCCAGTTTGTCATTGCCTATTCCCTTTATCAAAAGCACCAAAACTTGTCTCATTGTTCTTCTAGTTGCTTGAA
This sequence comes from Zingiber zerumbet, assembly GCA_037833815.1. Classification (NCBI taxonomy): domain Eukaryota; kingdom Viridiplantae; phylum Streptophyta; class Magnoliopsida; order Zingiberales; family Zingiberaceae; genus Zingiber; species Zingiber zerumbet. Next base: position 1,517,824 of record JBBMJZ010000104.1, on the reverse strand, counting down.
GATTACTACAATGACTTACCATTTTGATCAATGGGGGATGGACATTGTAAGGTCTTTTCCCATCAGTAAACAATAGAAGAAGTTCTTACTGATAGCAGTAGACTATTTTTCCAAATGGATAGAAACCATACCTTTAGTCCGTATAATTGAGCAAGAAATCATGAAGTTCTTATGGCAAAACATAGTCTGTTAATTTGATATACCTTACTGATTATTCTCTGATAATGAGTGATAATTCCAGGTCCAACGTCTGAAAGAATGGTGTAAAGGTTTTGACATTTAACAAGCTTTTACCTCAATGGTTTACCCGTGGAGTAATGGACAAGTGAAGGTAGTCAATGAAGAAATAGTTAAAGGCTTAAAAACGAAGATGGATCATATTCATAAAAGTTGCGTAGAGGAGTAGTCAATATTTTGTGGGCCTATTGGATAACTTCCCGAAAAAGTACAGGAATAATCCTATTTCATCTTATCTATAGGGAAGAGACAGTTGTTTCCGTAGAAGTTGGCGATGAATTAATCAAAAGAATGACAAATGGGCCGAATAATGATGAATTGTGCCTCATCGGCTTAGATTTGATTTCAGAAACTAGAGCGACGGCTGTTAATCGACTCACAACATATCGCCAGAGGATGCATCTCAACTACAACAAACGGGTAATACCCTGTTCGTTCCAAGTTAGAGACCTAGTGTGGAAGAAGATAAAATTAGTAGGATATGTGGGTAAGATGAAGGAGCATTTCAGGTTACAGAAAAGGCAGACATAAGAGCATATTATCTAACGGATTTTGATGGTAAGGAACTCCATTGACCATGGAATGCTAACCATCTGAAAGTTGTATTTCTCCTAAGGTTAACTCCTTATCTCGTCTATTTCAAATTTTATGATTATCAGTTGTTATACTATTATTTTTCTGTTAAAATCAAGTACTCACTTCTTTTACGTGAATGAAAAGCTTTAGTTGACTAGACCGGTTCCTCAGCTTCCCCTGACTCTCCTATATCCTTTTCAAGGTCTAAACTCCCCCGAATTAAATATAGTCAGGGTCAAGATCCTTTAGGTTGTGGCATCAATCTCACCCCTACTAAGGAGTCAAGCATATTTCATTCACCCACATCCTTTTTAGGGCTCAAACTTTCTCGACTTGGACATAGCCGGGGTTGAGATATTTTAAGTTGTGATATCAACCTCACTCCTGCTAAGGGGTCAAACATATGTAGTATTGTTCATGTCCTTTTCAGGGCTCAAACTCCCCGATTTGGACATCGTCGGGGTCAATATCCTTCAGGATGTGGTATCAACCTCATCCCTACTAAGGGGTCAAGCATATGTCATATCACACATTTCCTTTTCAAGGCCCAAACTCTCCCAACTTGAATATAATCAGGGTCTAGATTCTTCAGATTGTGGCATCAACCTCACCCCTACTAAGGGGTTGAGCATATGTCATATCGCTCGTATCCTTATCAGGATCCAAATTTCCGCTACTTAGGCATAGTCGAGGTCAAGATCCTTCAGGCTACAGTATCAACGTACCTCACCCTTGTTAAGGGGTCGAGCATATGTTGTATCGCCTGTGTCCTTTTGAGGGTCCAAATTATATTAACTCAGACATAGTTGAGATCAAGATCCTTCAGGCTACAGTATCAACCTTACCCTTACTAAGGGGTCGAGCATATGATGTATCTTCAGCGTCCTTTTCAATGCCCAAACTCCCCCAACTTGGACATAGCCGAGGTCAAGATCCTTCAACATGTGGTATCAACCTCACCCCTACTAAAGAATTGAGCATATGTCATGTCACCTGCATCATTTTTAGAGTCCAAACTTTGCTGACTTTGTAGTTAGAATCGAGATCCTTTAGGCTATGGTATTAACCTCACCCGTGCTAAGAGATCGAGCATATGTTGAACGATCCATGTCTTTTTTCAGAATCTAAACTCCCTTGACTTGGACATAGTCAGCGTTGAGATCATTCCGGTTGAGGTATCAACCTCACCCCTGCTAAGGGATCGAGCATATGCTATATTGCCCATGTCTTTTTAGAGTCCAAACTCCCTTGACTTGAATGTAGTTAGGATCGAGATCCTTCAGGATGCGGTATCAACATCAACCCTGTTAAGAGGTCGAGCATATGTTGTATCACTTGCATCCTTGTCAAAGCCCAAACTCCCCTGACTTAGACATAGTTGGGGTCGAGATTCTTCAAACTGCGGCATCAACCTCATCCATGCTAAGAGGTCAAGCGTATGTCATATCACTCATGTCCTTTTCGAGTCTCAAACTCCCCCGACTTGGACGTAGTCGGGGTCAAGATCCTTCAGGATGTGGAGTCAACCTCACCCCTACTAAGGGGTCAATCATATGTCATATCACCCTCAGTCTTGTTAGGGCTCAAACTCCTCTGACTTGGATGTAGTCGGGGTCGAGATCCTTTAAGTTGCAGCATCAACCTCACCCTTGATAAGGGATCGAGCGTATGTCATATCGCTGGTGTGTTTTTCAAGATATAAACTCCCCTGACTCAAACATAATTGGGATGAAATCCTTAAGCCTATGGTATCAACCTCACCCCTATTAAAGGATCGAGCATATATCATATCGCCTATGTCTTTTTTATGGCCAAAATTATCCCGACTTGGGCATAGTTGGGGTCGAGATCTTTAGGCTACGGTATCAACCTCATCCCTACTAAGGGGTTAAGCATATGTCGTATTGCTCATGCCCTTTTCAAGGTCAATACTCCTCCAACTTGGACATAGTGGTTGAGATCCTTTAAGTTGTGGTATCAACCTCACCCTAACTAAGGGGTCAATCATATGTCGTATCGTCCATGTCCTATTTAAGGCTCAAACTTTCCCGACTTGGATATAGTCGATATTGAGATCCTTTAGATCACGGTATCAACCTTACCCTTGCTAAGGGGTTAAGCATGTCATATTTCTCGCTTCCTTTTAAGGGTCCAAACTCCCCTGACTTGGACGTAGTCAGGGTCAAAATCCTTCAGGTTACAATATCAACCTCACCTCTACTAAGGGGTCAAGCATATGTCATATCGCCCAGTCCTTTTTAAGACCCAAACTCCCCTGACTTGAGTGTAGTTAAGGTCAAGATCCTTCAGGCTATGATATCAATTTCATCCCTGCTAAGGGGTCGAGCATATGTTGTATCATCCATGTCCTTTTTAGGACACAAACTCACCCGACTTGGACTTAGTCGGGATCGAGATCCTTCAGGTTACGGTATCATCCTCACCCTTGCTAAGGGGTCGAGCATATTCTGTATCGCCCGCATCCTTGTTAGAATCTAAACTCCCCTGACTTGGATGTAGTTGGAGTTAAAATCCTTTAGGCTGTAGTATCAACCTCACCCTAACTAAAGGGTTGAGCATAAAAAGTTGGGCAACGATAATAAGGCCTTATTTACATTGAGGAAGAAGAAGGGGGTCATATACTACAAGTACAAAGTAAAGGGTCAATTTAAGAGAGATTGTATAAAGAAAAAATAAAGTCAATGTAGAGAGTAAAGATGCATCGAAGACTACAAATATAATGGAGAAAAAAAATCATAGAGTGACGATAGTAATATGCTTTCTATTTCATCTAGTTTTGAGCAATTATCAAATTCTTGGATTTTAGATTCAGTATACTCTTATCAAATGGCATCTAATAAGGATTGGTTCGACACCTATATGTTGGTGAATTCTAGGTCTGTTCTGATGAGTATCGATGCATCTTACAGAGTCATCAGAATAAAGAATATTAGAATTAAGATGTTTGATGATATGATCAAAATGTTGGGTGATGTTAGACATATACTAGATCTAATGAAGAACCTAATTTTGATTGGGCACATTGAATAGTAATTGTTGTTGTTATAAATCTACAAACGAACTAATGAAAGTCGGTAAAGGTGCTTTGACAGTGGTAAAAGGATAGAAACTATAGAAAACATCTACATATTGATAGGTATTATAGTTATAGGTGGAGCTGCCATTGTAGAATCTGAATAAGATATATAAGATAGTCTTGTGGCATATGGGACCGGATCATATGAGTGAGTGTAGAATGCTGAAACTTCATAAAAGCAATTTATTGAATGGTGTCAAGATGTTCAAACTCAAGTTCTACAATTATTGTGTCTTGGAAAATAAAGCAAAGTGTAGTTTAAGACAACCACACACAAGACGGAGGGGGTTCTAGACTATATGTAAATGGATCTCTAGGACCGACTAGTGTAGTATCACGTGAAGCACAAGAATATTTGTGATTTTTATCGACGATTACCCATAGAAAGTCTGCGTGTACTTCATTTTTCATAAGTCAAAAGCTTCCTTAAAGTTCAAGATGTGGAAAACTGAAGTAGAAAACCAATTGAAATAAAGATTAAATGTCTTAGATCAAAAAATAATACTGAGTACACAAATTTGAAGTTCTAAGAATTTTGTGAGTACATGGAATCAAAAGACACTTCACGGTTTGTAGGACACCACAGTAAAACGGTGTAGTGGAAAGGATAAACAAGAGAATAATCGAGAGAGCTCGATGTCTTAGGTTGAATGTGGAGCTTGTGAAAAACTTCTAGGTAGATGCAGTAAACATGATATGTTTATTGATTAATCGATCCTTGAGGATAGCACTAGATGACAAAGTTTTAGAGGAGGTGTAGATAGAAAATATGATTGATTACTCTAGCCTGAGAGTATTTGGATGTCCAACCTACATACACATTTCTAATGAAGATAGATTAAAGATAGATATGAAATCTAGACAATGTATTTTTCTGGGTTATCAAAAAGATATGAAAGGCTTCAAGCTTTAGGATTCGAAGACAAACAAGGTGGTGATTATCAGAGATATGATATTTGATGAAAGAGCAATGTTAACAAATATAGAAAATAGTAACAACAAGGATGTTATGCAAGTGAAACTAGAAACTTATAATCTTAATGGAGTTAGCTCAAAGCATATGGAGTATCAGACTATAGTCATAGAGAGCATTAGACGTACAATCAAACCGCTTACTAAGTATGGTTTTAAGGACTTGGTATTTTATGCACTAATCACTAGTAACGGAGATCCTACTACTTTTCAAGAGGTAGTACATAGCTCATAAAATGATAAGTGGTAAGTGCTATGATAAAGGAGATAGAGTCATTATATAAAAACCAAATATAGAATTTGGTGGAGCTTCATAAAGGGAAGAGTGTTATAGGATGCAAGTGGGTGTATAAAAAGAAAGGAACTTTTTTAGAAAAGGAGGAGAAGATGTTCAAGGCTCGACTAATAGCAAAGGATTACTCTTAGAGGAAGGTGATTGACTATGATGAGATATTTTTCCGGTGGTTAGACATACATCTATCAGGGTGGTGTTATCTTTGGTAGCATATCATTATTTGTAGTTGGAGCAAATGGATGTAAAGACAACATTTCTTTATGGTGATTTAGAGAAGCAGATTTACATGTGATAACCACAAGGTTTTAGTCAGTCCGTCCAGGAGCATTTAGTCTGTAAATTGAATAAATCACTTTATAGACTAAAGTAATCTCTAAGACGATGGTACAAGTGTTTTGAATCTTACATGGTTCAAAATGGGTTTATAAGATGTGAGTATGACTGCTACATTTATGTGAAGAGTCTTGATGATGATTCACTTATCTTCTTACTCTTTTATGTTGATGATATGTTGACTATTGTGAAGAGTATGACTATGGTCAATAAATAGAAGAAGCTGCTGAGCAAAAAATTTGACATGAAAGATTTGAGTGCTACTAAGAAGATTCTTTGGATGGAGATACATAGAGACCAGGTCTCTAGAAATTATGACCATCTCAGCATAGTTATATTGAGATGGTGTTGGACAAATTCAACATGGAAAATGTGAAGTCTGTAAGTACACCTCTAATGCACCATTTCATATTATCTCTTACACAATACCCAAGGACGGATGAAGAAATCCAAGACATATCAAAGGTTTCCTTTGCCAGTACAGTTAATTGTCTGATGTATACTATAGTTTGCACAAAATCTGATTTAATGCAAGATTTTAGTATAATGAGAAAGTTTCTTTCAAATCCTAGTCGACTATATTGGGATGTTGTCATGTGGATTTTCATATACTTGAGAAACACTGCAGATTATGACATTGAGTTCAACAAATAATAGGGTGATCCTTTAATTACATGCTATGTAGATGTAGATTATGTAGGGGATATGAATGACAAAATGTCTACTACAAGATATATGTTCATTATGGCAGGATGATCCATTTGTTGAAAATGCATGATACAGCTTATAGTTGCATTGTTCATTACTAAGTTAGAGTACATGGCAGTAGTTGAAATAGCTAAAGAAGTGTTGTGACTTACATGATCAGTCAGAGAACTCAGTGTTCAATAAGATAGAGTCAAGTTATATTGTGATAGCCAGAGTGTTATCTATTTGGTGAAGAATTAGGTGCATCATGTGAGGATAAAGCATATTGATTTGAGATTTTACAAGATCATGGAGTTGATTTCTTTCGAAGAAATACTACTTGAAATGGTCCATACTTCTAAAAATATTGCAAATATATTGACAACATTAGTTACTACATAGAAGTTCAAGCATTTCTCTAGTTGCTAGAACTTGATACATTTATCTAGTTGCTAGAGAGAGACAACCCAGACTCACATTCCGGGTAGAGTTTTTCTTAGATGCTCGTGGTTCTCCTAAGGGATGGATACTTGTCAAAGTAGAGATTGTCAAAGATGGCTTGTATTTAGCCAACACCAACTGGCTCATATTTGGCTGACATGAAGCACGATCGTTCCAGGAGGCATGACCTAGCCATGTTAGCTATGGTGGTCACAGGCACGACTGTGCCATCAAACATGGTCTAGCTATGTCTAACCTAAGGAATAAGGCATGCTCGCGACATGGGCATGCCTAGGGTCATGACTAGGTCAGGTCGTGCCCTGTGCTAAAGGCACCGGGAGTTTTGGATTTTCTTTATTTTACTTGGTATTTTTGGTCCAAAATAGCAATGTATTGTTGGTGCTAGAAGCACTAGCTAATCAAACTTGTGTTTTGATATTTGGCAAAGGTTCAAAGTTAAGATATGTTATGATCTAACAAGTCTAACTGAGTGTACAGGAATGTCCTAATTGAGGCTAGAGAAAGAAGTCCTAGTGTACACTAGGCAAGTGGGAAGTTCTAGTTATAGCTAAGAAATGAAGTCCTGGTGCATGAGGCTGGGAAAAGTCTTGACAGATCGAGGATGTCAAGTGAAATCCTAGGGTTGAGGACACTAGGTAAAAGTCCTGGGGGTTACGGACACTAAGCGGAAGACTGTATGGATCGGTATTTGAACATCTAGTGGAAAGTCTTGAGGTCTCGGATGTTGAGCAAAAGTCTAAATAGTCTAGAGGACTGGCTTGACAAAAGATAATCTCTCCTGAGAGGAGTGAGGATGTGTTCCTTGTAGAGGGAATAGTAGACGTCGATCCGACCTAGAGTTTCAGTGAAATTCAAAAGTTATGACCGGACAGTCCAGAGACTATCAAAATTTACCTTGCTTTACATATTATTGTGTGTTTTTCTAACTCTATAGTACATATGTTTGAAAGTGAAAGGTGCCTGGAAAAAGGGCTCTGAGAAAGGTGGCTGGAAAAAAGGCCTCAGGCACTCAGAGCTTGTCTAGGCTCCCAGACGTCTGAGTGCCCAAAGGTACTCCAGGCGCCCGAGGTAGTGGCTATGAGGGTGAGCCCGGGCGGCCAGCCTTCATCATCTTGGGCACCTGGACGGTCCAAGCGCCCAGAGTTGCCCCAGGCGCCTGAACCAACAAAACTTCATTTATAGGCTGAGTTGGTGCTCATTGACTGGCCGACCCACATCACCAGTCCAGGCGTCGGACTGGTCCGAGCCCAGAGATGGATCAAATTTGCTAGATAAAGTTTCGATGAGAACATGCCACATCAGCCAGTGGGGGCACTAGGAGAGGAGTTTAGGTCCTCGGATGGGCCTATAAAAGGAGGGTTCAACTGGCACCTTGAACACAACAATTCAAATGGCTTTCTCTCTTGCGCTCTGCTCCAGAAACGACTCTACTACACTGAAATGATGCTCCGATGACCGAAAGCTTGCAACTTCAAATCTTCAAGTTGTCAGTATAGTTTTGTTTACAACATCTAAATCAGTGCAATTATTGTACTAAATTCTTGTAACCTCATTCAAACTACTAGTGGATTGCCTATCGAAAGAACTCAATGAGTGCGGGCCTTGGAGTATGAGTCGTCACAGGCTCCGAACTAAGTAAAAAACTTAGTTGTTTTCTTTTCCTTTTATCTTAATTTCGTTGTGTTTTCTCATTTGATTGTTTTGCGAAAAACATGGAAAACTATGAGTGCTATTCACCCCCCCCCTAATGCATCGATCCTACATATATGACTTGGGTTGTATATATAGGATCATTGTAACTTTAAATCTAATTCTAATAGAGAATTCTTCATTTGTGGCATAGACACATTGTCGAACCATGATAATTCGTTATTGTCTTCTTTCCTCTCTCAATTTTTCTTCCTCTTCTATTTCTTCTTTAGCCACTCTTCTCATTTGCTGCAGCATGATCTCAACTCATACTCGCAATCATTATGCTTTAGAAATCCTGAAATGATAGTTGGTGTGATGTGCACATGATTAAGCCACAATGCTTTATATTGATTCAATGGATCAAACAACTCTTGCCCAATAAATGCTCGGGAAACAATTTAACAAGGTTCTTCATTTAGGAAGGCAATGTTGGAAGGTGGTCGACTCTCAAAAGGTTTCTAAGAAGAGAACAGGAGTTGTAGTATAATGGCTTTTGTATTGAAAAATACTTATCTTGCAACTTCACATTACATGAATATTTATACTACTCAATATAAACTCCTAGACCATACATCATTAATTAAATGCATAAACTTATTCTATCTAGATACATGAATTACAAGATTCATGTTTCATTTGGTTCATGTATATAAAACATTTGTGATTCATGTATTCAAGTTTAATTCAACTGCTAACACTCCCTTTTAAACTTGAATCTTTCTTAATCCAAGCATGAACCTCAATCATTGAAAATCATCATATTTGAGTGTCTTTGTAAAACTATCAGTATGTTGATCCATAATCTTCACATACTCAAGTTCAACTTCTTTCTTTGTCATGGTATTCCTAAATAAAATGATATCTTGTATCAATATGCTTGCTATGTTCATAAAACACCGGATTATTTGCCAAATTTTGAGATGACTTATTATCAATCATGATCCTTGTAGCATCTTCTTTCTTTAAATAAAGTTCCTTTAATAATTTTCTCAACCATATAACTTGACAAGTGCAAGAAGTAGTTGCAACGTACTCAACTTCACAACTAAAAAGTGTCACAATAGTTTGTTTTTTTTAACTCCATAAAATTACATTATTTCCCAAAAAGAATATAAAACTAGTTGTATTTTTTTCTATCATTAATGTCTCCTACAAAATTGCTATCACAATAGCATGTTAACTTGTAGTTACTAGAGGATGAATAAAGAATATCATAATCAAGAGTACTTTTAATATAATGAAGTATCCTCTTAGCTGCCAACATATGAAACTAAATTAGATTCTTCATAAATCGACTCACAATTCCAACTACAAATAAAATACCAGGTCTTGTACAAGTCAAGTATCGCAAGCTCCCAATAAAACTTCTGAAAGCAGTTGGATTTTTCTTTTCTTTTCTTTTTTTCATTTGGGATAATTGCACTCCAAATTGTATAGGGGTATTAACTAGTTTGCAATTGAACATATTGAACTTCTTAAGAACCTCTTTCGTATAGTTTTCTTGTGAAATAGAAGCTTCATCCTCCATTTTCTTTACTTAGATTCCCAAGAAATAAGTCATGAGTCCTATATCAGTCACCTTAAATTTATGACTCATGGCTATCTTGAATTTTTCAATTATTTTTTTATTATTTCTTGTAAATATGAGATCATCTACATAAATGCAAACAAGTAAGAAACCTTGACCTTTTTCTTTCATATAAAGTGCATATCATGGGTGCATCTCAAGAAACCATTATCTTGCAAATACTTGTCAAGTCGATTGTTCCAAGCTCTTGGCACCTATTTAAGACCATAAAATGCCATCTTTAGCTTCAAGACCTTGTTTTCATGCTCTTTAATCACATATCCAATAGGTTGCTCAATGTAAACATGTTCATTAAGATAACCATTAAGAAAAGTATATTTAATATCTAATTGATAATCTTCTAATGATTTTAAACAGCAAGAGATATCAACAAGTAAATTGTCTCCAATCGAGCTACCAGAGCAAATACCTCATCATAATCAATATCTTATTTTTTGCTTGTAAACTTTAGCAACTAAGTCATGTCTTATACCTTTCTTCTTCTCTATTGCAAGTAACAAATTCATTTCATCAATAACATGAGTCTCCTTGTAGATGTCATCAAGACTTCGATATTTTGGAGTCTTTTCTCCAGAAGATGATTCCGGTGTAATTGATAACCCAGGTGCATGTGGAGTTGTTGATGGAGTAAATTCCTCTTGGACTTCTTGTTCCACAACAAAGTAAGGAAGAAAATCATAAGACTCTTCTTCCTTAGAGATCCAAACCCATAATGCATCTTCATTAAATTCTACATCTCTGCTGAATATAACTCTTCCTTTGTGTGGATTATGTAATCTATATCCCTTGGAATTTTATTATATCCAATGAAAATAAGTTTATGACTTCGATCATTTAACTTGGATCTTTATGTTGGAACCCCAAGGTTATTTTGGTGTGATCAACAAGTTAAGTTAGGTCCTGCGTTGTTTCTAACCTTGTGTCTAA
>JBBMJZ010000104.1:1479678-1492555 GCA_037833815.1 Zingiber zerumbet | reverse complement strand
CACCTCAAGGAGGTGGAGACCAAGTAAACAAAAGGAGTTAGCATTGCTTTCTTGTTTTCATTTGTTTCCATTATCTTCCACTAACAAATTGTAGGTCAAAAAATCAAGAAAGGCTATTCACCCCCCTCTAGCCGAACATTAAGGTCCTAACAGTAGCTCCTTGATACAAAAGGACAAAGAACATATTGTGTGCTTCTTATGCAATCTCAAGGAGCATTATCAAAATTAATATCCAAAGAGGAGTCTTCAAAGTAAGAACAAAAAAGGAAGCTCAAGTCAAGAGGAAGCTTCTAAGAGCAAATCTAAGGTAACATTAGTTAACAATATTCCTTCATATTATGATAAAAATCATGCTAGAAATTTTTTTTATGATTTTGATACTATTTATCATAAAAATAGAAGACATTATAACTCTAAGGATATTTATCAATCATATCATGCTAGTACAACTCCACCTAAGGATAGGAAGGTAGAAAATGACTTAGGCAAGAACTTGAAACAATCTAAATATGTGCCTAAAAAAATGTTCAAGACAATCATAAAAAATTAAAATTTAAGGATAAAAAATCAAGTTTCAAGATCACGACTTGATCAATTAGAAAAGACCCTTAAGAAAATAACAAATGATGTTAAAGGGTCTAAGAAACAAAACCTAAGCTTAGAAAGACAAGAGTCATTTATGGATAAGAAATGTTTGGGATACAAACCTAACTCCAAGGACAATGTGTCATCTTACCATAGAGTTTTATATAGTTATGAAACTAATCCTAGATCTAGGAGTCGAGCCAAGGTTACAAGGGAAGTTATCCCTAGAGTTGACCTTAGGAGACTAGTGTAACTAAGGTTTCTAAAAAGCCTAGGAAAGTTATTAGAAAAATTTCTAGGGAAGTTATCTCTAGTGAGTACCTAGAACACCCAAAAATATCAATAGGTTTTGAGTTTCTAAGAGTGTGATCTCTACATACTAAATGGTTTTAAAGTATGTCAATTCTAATTGGAATGGTAGTTAACCCAACCATAGTGAAGTTGACACTTTAGGAAATTTTTAAGGTATTGTGAAACCTTAAAAATGAGAAGTTGATTTTTACTCTTAAAAAGTAAAAGTGTATTAATCAAATTTTTGAAGTATTGAGCTTGATCAAATTGACACAAATAGAATGGAATTTACAAATGTGTCAAATTGAGATTTTAGCACATTCTATGGAGATAGGATCAACTTATGCTTATTTTTGCATAATAATTAAGGATGAAATTTAGATGAAAGTTTAGGTTTTTTTTGTGCTATAATTGTCATGTTTCATGTGTCCTATCATATCGTGACATCATACTTTGCATTCATATTATTATGAAAATACTATATGTCATGTCATACCTATATCATTGAGCTATGATATTTTTTTTTGAAAAAAATATTCATTTGATGTATGTCATAATCTATCATATATTTTTTTAAATTTTTTATAATTAAGGACAATGACATAAATTGACATCATAGATAGGATGATCAAAGTTAAAATACCTAAATAGAGAAACATGATCCCTTAGTTTAGGGCAAACCTATTTTACATCTCACAAAGACTATAGAGTTGACTTGTATGTGTACTGAGACACATTAGATACAAGCGAGAAGTTAGGAGGATGAACAAGACTCAAGATATTGATTTAGTGCATCTAATTGAGTTTTAGTTTCATCAAAATAAATAATTATGTGAAGTCTAATCATAGGGAAAACTAATGTGTAAGTCATATACATTTAGCCCAAAGATCATGGTTATAAATTATTTTTTAAAATCATTTTAGAAAATCTTAGTGAAATTTATTTGTTGATAAAAATCACCATTGATTAGCTAAATACAAAGTTAGAGTGAAACATTGAAGTTTTTAATAATTTCTAATTTTTATATTATTTTTAAAAATAGGACTTATTTTCACAGAAATTTTTTTTCCCTATGGACATAAGTAATATCTATGTGAAGTTTCATGATTTTTCAAATATTGTAGAATTACTTGTGAGTTTCTGAATTTCGGTGAAAATTTAATTTGAAAATTAGACTCACCAATCAATTAGGCGCTATTGCCAACGATTGACACATGCGGTAATCGATTTACAACTCAAGTCAATCGATTAGTACATGCCAGAATTGATTGGTAACTAAAACCAATGATTAGGAGTAATTGTGTTTGGCTGAAATAGTTTGCTTTCGGTTCATTAAGCAACATTTAGTCAATTTAACTATCCTTACACTCTGAAGTGCTTAGGTAAGCATTTAAGGAGAATTTCCCGATGAAAATAAGAAATAAATGTTAGATTGTGAAAGAACAAGAGAGGGCGTAAAAGCTTTAAAAACTTTTCCTTTCTTTCGTAAAAACTTAGAGTATATAACGTAATAAAGTAAAAAGAGAAAAATAAAAGACAAGTCTATTTTCTTACTTAGTTCGGAGCCTTTGACGACTCCTACTCCAAAGCTCATGATCATTGATCACTTTCGTTGGATAATCCACTAAATAATAAAATGATATTACAAATATGAATACAATGTGCAAGTAAAAATAAATATACAAACAACAATGAATATAAGAAGAAGCGTAGGTTGTCGGAAGCCTCTCGATGTCGTAGTAGTTGCAACTTGCATGAGCACAGAATGAGCGTGGTAGAAAATTAGAAGGCAGAAGTTCTATTTAGTTAAGAGCTCGAGAGCTTCTTTTACAAGCCTCGTTCCGTCGATTGAACCTATCCGTCAACTGATCTTTCTATCTGTCGACGGATCTTCTATTCCTTCCTTATTTGCTGTGATTTGATCCATTCATTTATGGAAATCTCGTTCTTCCATCGACGAATCAAGATCTTTCCATTGACTGAACATCTTTTTACCATTTGTACTATGATTTGAATTTTGATTAATTCTGGAAATATATTGATCCATCAACTGAACACTCTTTTTCATCGATGGAATCGAAAATTCCATTTGCATTCTGGATCAAATCTTGTTGCTTTGATTTTTTCAAGGATTCGTCAACTGAACACTCTTTTCCATTGACGAGACCTCATTTTCTATAAAATAGTGCTAGTAACATAAACAATAATTACCCGGTAAAATAGAGTTAGAGCATAAATTTATAGAGCAAGATTAATGCAAATATAATATGCATGAATGAGACAGTAATGACTATCTTGATCTCAACTTAGTAACCTCCTTTTGTCTCGTTAGTTGGATCAATACCTAAGGTTTGTCTCTATTGGGGCATGACCTCACTGCACTATCACTAGTAGCTTACCTCAACTCACCTACCAACCATCGAGTCTTCCAGACCTATATGGACTTAACTACTCAACATCGGATCAACTGCCAGGGCTTCTACTTGACTCGATATCGGATCCTCCAGATCTATTAAGTGCACCTACCAGATGTTAGGTCTACTTGATCCAGCTGCACTTCCTACCTAGTTTCATGATCTATTGAGACTTTTCTTGCCTAGTATCAGGTTCAGATGACCTACTAGGACTTTCCAAGTTGAGCTTTCTACACACTTGATCAATTTATCAGATAACGATAAGACTTAACTTGTGTTAGGACCTTGATGCCCGACTAGAGGGAGTGAATAGCCGATCACCCACTTTGATCACTTTCTACACTTGTTAGCACAGTAGAAATACAAATAAACAAATAGAAAGCTAACCTAAAGATAATAAAAATAAGAATAAAAAACTAACACGTTTCGTTTAACGTGGTTTAGAGATTAAGGCTCATACTCCACAGCTATCCATAAGGTGCACGATATCAATCCATCAGTGGATGATTCCCCAAAAAACTTCGGCTAGCTTAAGCTCCTTATCGGTGGAGAAACCTCGCCACAAACACTTGAACACACACTCTTGATCACTAAAGAGCTTTGGAGACTCTAATAGGTTTTAACCAAGTCTATTATCATCACCAAGGTCAGCCACCCTAAGCTCCATTATATAAAGTTTGGAAAAATTAGCAAGCTGATTTTACCGTTACTAATCGACTGGTCCTTGGACTAATTGACTGGTGCTGGCTAACGGCTCTTTACCAGTCGACTGCTATAGTATACTAGTCGGCTGTTATAGTGTACCAGTCGACTGCTATAGTGTACCAGTTGACTGCTATAGTGTATCAATCGACTGGCTACAATACTAGTTAGCTGGCTACAGTGTAAGTCAGCTGGCTATAGTACCAGTAGATTGATTTTCACAACCACCAGGCACAAAAATATTTTGTGCCATGCCCCAGTCGACTAGTCCAGTTTCCAGTCGACTAGTAAAATCCTAAACCTAGGGTTTCCCTTCCTGAGTACATTTCTCTCACACTTGAACCCTTATGACTCACTTGACTCTTCCTCGCAGCCTTGATCTCTTGCCTTCAAGCCTCCTTCATTTGGCTCTCATCCCTCAAATGCATTTAAGCCTGTGGCTTGCCCGAATGTCATGCTTTACCTATGCCTCGAAATGCATTTCCCTTGGCTTGCCCTTGCTGTCTTATCCATGGTCCCTTGAATGCTCCATCCTTCACTGGACCCCGAAGCCATCAAGCTAAGTCACATGTGTATCCTACAAATCTGCACAACTTAAATACACATATTAAATACAAGGGTAAATCTAACTTAAACTCTTTGCCCAAATATCAAAACTCATAGTCACACTGGACCCTCAAGATTACTTACAACAACTTGAATCTTTGACAACATTAAAACATATGTTTATTTATGTTCCTACACCAGCAATCTCCCTCTTTTTAATATTTGGCAACCTGGTTCAAAGTTAAGTTAAAAATATGATATTAAAAATATGATATTTAACTTTCTTTCCCTTAATTGCATCAATTAAGATTAGATTTTTGATAAAGTTTGAAAACTTTGAAGTTGCTAAAAAAATATCTAAGGTATAAGTATTTAAAAAGCAATATTTAAAATTCATCTTGAAAATTAATTTTGAAAATTTTGAAAAAATAGGTTTTGAAAATTTTCTAAGAAAGGATTTGAGATTAGTTTAGAAAATGAGATTTTCTAAAAATAGATTTTAAAGATAAGTTTTAAATATTCTAAGAAAAATTTTAAAATAGTTTAAAATTTCTAATAAGTTTTAAAATTTCTAAGGAAAATTTTGAAATAGATTTTGAAATTTTTAATAAAAATATATTTCTAAGGATTTTTTTAAAATAAGTTTTGAAATAAAGTTTAAAAATATGAAAATATGTTTCTTCCAAAACTAATGTTAATGCTCCCTCTAAATTAAAAATATCCTAAAGTTCAAGCATGATTAAAATAAAAAAATTTAGAAAATTATCCTTATTTTGGAATGTCTAACTTTAGCTTTTAGCTATTTATCACAAGATACCATCCTATTTAACTAAAGTTAGTCAAGTCGAGTATTTTGGTTCCAATTAGTTTTGGCTAAACAAGAGAACTTAACTTGATCAATATATGTTTAAAGCATAGATTTATGTCGATGCATTGATAAAAGCATATAAGATCTAAGCTAAGGCCTAAGTATCTCACCTCATTCTATGTTTCATAGTATACAAAAAAGGAACCCTAGTGTGCTTGTGAGATGTTGGTTTCCTAGTTTTTGATGTTTTTGAAAACCTAAGTTTTGTAAATCATGAGTCTAAAAGAAAATATAAATGTTTGAAAACTATCATTTTAAATATCATAAAAAGATACCTATTCTACAAAGCACATACCTAATTGCCGACTTAGATTACTAAATTTTGATTCAGGTAAAGGTTTGGTAAATATGCCTACTAAGTTTGATTTAAATTCAATGTAGTTAAGTTTAATATTTTCTTTTGTAACATGATCCCTAACAAAATGATGTTTAAGTTCTATGTGTTTTGTTCTAGAGTAATGTACTAGATTTTTAGTTAGATTTATTGAACTTATATTATCAATAAATATTTTAACATTTTTATAGTTTAACATAAAATCTTTTAAGGAATGAGACATCAACAATAGTTGTGCAACACATTCTCCCATGGCAATGTATTCAGCTTCAATAGTTGATAGTGCAGCACAGTGTTGCTTTCTACTAAACCAGCTTACTAATGAAGATTCTAGTAATTAACAGCCTCCACTTGTATTTTTTCTATCTATCTTACATCCAACATAGTCTGAGTTAGAATAACCAACTAACTTAAATTTGTAGTTCTAGAATACCACATTCCTACATTAATTGTTCCTTTTAGATGTCTAAAAATTATTTTAACATGTGTTAAGTGGGATTCTTTAGCACAAGTTTGATATATAGTGCACATACTTACTGTAAATAATATATTAGGTCTACTTATAATTAAGTACAATAAACTACCTATCACACTTCTATAATACTTTAGATCTATGGGCTTACCATTTTTATCATTATCTAATATTATGTTTGTTGTCATAAGAGCTTTTAATTCTTTTACATTTTTCATTCCAAATTTCTTAAATAGTTCTTTTGTATATTTAGTTTGGTGTATGTAGTTTTCTTCTCTAGTTTATTTTATTTGTAACCCTAGGAAAAAATTTAATTCCCCTACTAGGCACATTGTAAATTCATTTTCCATTAAAACTATAAATTCTTTTAAAAAATTTAGAATTAGTTGACCCAAATACTATATCACTATATATATTTGAGCTATGAATATGTCTAACTTAAGAATTTTTATAAATAGTATTGAATCGATTTGACCTTCTTTAAAGCCTTTTGAACTTAGAAAACTAGATAATCTTTCATACCAGACTCTAGGAACTTGTTTTAATCCATATAATGCCTTTTTTTAGTTTGTAGACATGATTTGGATATTCTAATTCTTCAAAATCAAGTGATTGATTTAAGTAAACTTCTTCTTTAATTAGCTTATTTAAAGTATAAATTTTATATTCATTTGATATAGTTTGAATCCTTTATATTTTGCATAGGCTAATAATATCCTGATGGATTTGAGTCTAGCTACTAGAGCATAAGTTTCATCGTAATCTAGTCCTTCGACTTGACTAAATCCTTTAGCTACTAAACGTGCTTTGTTTCTAGTAATTTCACCTTTGTCGTCTAATTTATTTATAAAAATCCATTTCACATCTATTATTAATTTATTTTTAGGTGGAGATACTAAGTCTCAAACCTCATTTCTTTTAAATTCATCTAACTCTTTGTGCATTGCAATTACCTAGTTAGGTTTAGACAATACTTCCTTTATATTTTTAAGTTTAATTTTAGAGATTAAGATAATTTGACTTAGATTTCTAAATATTGATCAAGTTTAAACTCTTAATTCAGGATCACCTATAATTTATTTTATTGGATGATTTGTATTTATCCACAGTGTTCTAGGATTTGGTTCTATTTCTTGATTATTTTGACTTTCTTCTTGTTGTTCAATTAATATATCTTCATCTTGTTAAGTTGTATTATTTTTGTGTAATTCAATTAGTTTCTCAATATTATATTGATCTTGATTTTGGTGAGAGTTTTCATCAAATATGATGTTGGTTGATTCTTCAATTTCTTGTGTCATTTTGTTGTAGACTCTATAAGCTTTACTATTTGATGAATAATCCAAAAATATACCCTATTGAGTTTTTTATGTAAATTTTCCAAGATAGTCCTTGATATTTAAAATGTGTACTTTACACCCAAATGCCCTTAAGTATTTTATACTTGGTTTCTTATTAAAATAGATTTCATAAGGTATTTTAATTTGTATTTTGTTAATTATAACCCTATGTTGAACATAGCACGTTGTGTTAATGGTTTCAGCCCAATACTATTTAGGTAAATTATATTCATTTAACATTAACCTAGTTACTTTTTGTAATTTTTTTTCTACTATTCCATTTTATTGGTGTTTTAGGACATGAGAACTTATGATGATATCCATTTTTAAGACAAAATTTTATAAAATTATAATTTTTAAATTCTCCACCATTGTCGCTTCTAATTTTCTTAATTTTTTAGGTTTTTTTTTCATTTTCTATTTGTCTACAAAAATTGTTAAATTTTTCAAAGATTTCACTTTTATGGTTTAAAAATTTTACCCAAGTATATTTGGTATAGTCATCGATTATTACTAGATAATACAAACTTTCATTTATTGATTTGACACCATGAGAGTTAAACAAGTCTAGGTGTAATAGTTTAAGTATTATATTAGTTCGTCCTTGGTGAGTTGATTTGTGTTTTAACTTGGTTTGTTTTTCTTGTTTGCATGCATTGCAAATTCTATTATTTATGACTCCTAGTTTAGGTAATCCTTTTACTAATTCAAGTTTATTTATTTATAGTATGTTTCTTATATGGATGTGTTCTAATCTCCTATGTTATAGACATGTTTCTTCTTATTATATCAAATGACATTTAAATGGAGTCTTAGGTAAATTTATTGAATAAATATTACTTTGTCTAAATCCTTTTTGGGTTATGTTTGAATATTCAGAGTGGTTTAATAAGCATATAGATGATAAAAACTTAACTACAACTAGAGGCTTATGGAATTGATTGCGCAATCGATTAGAGACTATCTAATTAATTGATACGACTCACTAATCGATTATGCATTCGAAAAAGAGTCATTCTACAAGATGAATAGTCAAATTATGACGTGTCAATCAATTGGGAAGAAAAAAAGCTAATCGATTAGGAGGCTGAAATCACCTCGAGGAGAATCCAGATAAAGGGGAGTTTGTGCAAATTTCCACATTCTAGTTCTTGAGAGTTTAGAGAAGTATTGTTGCATTTCTAACCACCAAGAGACAATCTAAAGCGACAAATAAGCATCTAAAGCAAAGAATTCATTGTAAAGTGTTGTGCATTCATTTTCCATTCATTTTTGGTGTTGCTCGTATTTTTGTTCTTGTGAGACCAATTTATACGAAGCTTTTTCCACCTCTGAAAGTTTATAAGAAGGACGAATTTCATAGTGGATGAGATAGTGAGAGTCAGACCTTTGGATTAGTCATCTCAAGGAGGTAGAGACCAAGTAAATTGAAGATATTAGCATTGCTTCAAATTTTTCACTGCAAATTATCTTCAAAGAAGCAAATAAAGTTATTCACCCCCTCTAGCTCTCTACATGTCTTAACAAACTTTAGTTTACCTTAGCTTTTGACCTTTCAAGAAGTAATAAGATCTATTACCGAGTTTTGATACTCTTAAAGATTAAGCTAACCTTGTGAGAATGAAGATTAAGCATTCTCATTAGCATTAGTAAACTCTAATCCCATAAGTGTTATAATTACTTGTTGTCTACTAACCTTTTGAAAATTAAGATTTATAATCGAGTTTTGATGCTTTAAAGAATTGTGTTATTAATCTTTGAAAAAAGGTAGATCCGCTACCTTAGCGGCCCCCCTAGTGCCGGCCCCACGGATATGGAGGGAGGTTCATGCAGGTACACAGGCCATAGGCGCATGGCGGGGTAAACCCCAGGTCGTCAGTTCCTGAGAATCGACCATTACGCCAGAAATACCATGCGCCCACCGTCTGCGCTACGCCCTGGGGGCGTGTTATTAATCTTTGAAGCTCTTGAGGATCGAGGTTAAACCTTAGTGCATAAACAAGAATCAAAGGGGTTTTCATTAGTCTTTATCTTCCACAACGATTCCTTATTCGCTCGGATGATTCATTCATCTATTATCTCTCATCCAGAGTAAACCAAGCATTAATAACTGATACGCCAAAATTTGAATGCCTACAATTGAGTAATTTTTGAATGTTGATGGACAAGTATTCTTTGTATTTAGAAACGAAGCTATATATCTATATTATAGCCCAGGCCATTTTTAAGATGTATCATTTGATCCTACCTAAGATGTATCATTTGATCCTACCTGAATTTCTAATGGCACTCCCTGAGTCAGCTAAGCTGCCATATTGCTTTTGTAGAATATTTCTATATTAAATAACAAAAATGACCTTAAAATATTTATTCCTTGCTTATTCCTTTATTTTATTTTTTTCTCCTTCAAATAATAAATTTTATTAGCCCAACAAACTCTTGGGACACTTAAGAACTAGAGGGAGGGAGCGAGGGGAGGGGCTGAATAGCTCGCTTTGTTTCTTTAATTTTAATTTGTAATGGAAACTTGAAGCAAAGTATGCCAAAATGCTAACACCTTCAATTTACTTGATATCCACCTTCTTGAGATGACTAATCGACTTTCTCTGACAACTTCTCTATGAAAACCTCATTCTCAGAAACTTTCCAGAGGCGGAAAGGCCTCGTACAAGTTGTTCTTACAGGAATACAACAAGGACACAAACAAGATTACAAAAGAAATTGAAAATGACTTTACAACAATGACTCTTGCTTTTCTTGCTTTGGATTACCTCTTGATAGCAAAAAATGCAGCAACACTTGTTTCCAAAACCCTCAAGAACCGTCATTACGAAATGTCCACGAGAACCCATTTTCTAGGGTTCATTTCAGGTTGAAAATACCTCCTAATCCATTGGCCTTATGTCAGATCGACTGTTCAAAATCTACAGAATGACTCTTTTTCACTCATATAATCGATTAGTGAGTCATACCAATTGATTGATAGTTTCTAATTAATTGACCTAATCAATTCATAAGCTTTCTGTTCTTTGTGAAAACATTTCAATCGATTGCGATTCCACGACTTTCAGTTCTCTCATAAAAAAACCTTTAATTGATTAGCCTAATTGATTGGTGAAGCCTTAATCAATTCCAAGGTCTTATGTACTCTCGCGAAAAAACCGTCAATTGATTAGTTTAATCGATTGGTGAAACCTGAATCGATCGCCTCAATCGATTTCAAGGTCTTTTGTGCTCTCGTGAAAACACACCCAATTGATTACTTTGGGCCAATCGATTAGACCAATCATTTGCCCAATCCAAAACTAAAAATATGAGTTTAGGGTTTACCAATCAATTGACACATCACCTCAATCGATTGGTAACACCGAATTCAATCCTCTCAAGACTGAATTCGTGTCTTTCTTAATATATGGTTGACCTTAACCTATCAAGACTCTCTTTGCTCAACATCTGGTCATCGTTGACCCGTCAAGACTCTCCATTATCCAACATCCAATCAACCTTAATCTATTAGGACTAGTTCACAAAGTGTCTGGTTCTCCTTAACCTACTTGAACTTTCACATGTTAGCCTTCCCATTAGATTTCCACTGCCTAGCCTCACTAGGACTTCCATTGCCTAATTCCCAACTAGGTCTTCCATCGCTTAGCCCTGCTAGGACTTTCATTGTCTAGTTCCCAACTAGGTATTCCATCACCTAGTCCCGCTAGGACTTTCCCTTGCCTAACCTCCGACTTTCTATTATCTAACCTCTAGTTAGGACTTTTTGTTGTCTAACCTCTAGTTAGTACTCTCCTAGTCAAGTAGGTCAAGAGTCAAGTATTCAGTCCTCTCTTGACCTACTTGACTTCTCTCTATCACATTATCAAACATTGAAACTCAAACTCGAATAAACTCGAGTTTAATCAAACTGGTCAATCTTAACTCCAAGGATGATTGTACCAACACAAACTAGGTTGATCATATTAAACATAATTGAGTTGGTTGTTCGATCCCACTGATTAGGACAAGTTAGTCTATCTGGACAGACCAATAGAAACAAGAGGCTTGGGAAAGCTAGTCCAACTGAACTTATGTTCAACCAAGGATGGATGCATGCGCATACGCTCAAGCACGATCTCACACTGCACTTGTGGACCTACTACCACTACTTCACTGTCTAGCGGCACACTCTCTAACACTGCGTCAGTGACCAGACCTTCTGCCATGGCCCTTAATTTTCAATCTCTACAAATTAGATATTATTGTTGATAAATTAATTTACTAATTTAATAAATAGTAAAAAAATCTATTTAATAAAAATTTAAAATTTGGTGGCATATATGAAAAGATTAGATGGTAATTGTAGGATCGATTCACATAAGAGGCAGGGCGGGTGAATCACATGATTTTAAAACTTATCTTTTTACGGTTTTTAAAACAAGTGCATAGTGGAATTAAAAATAAAACAAGACACGAACACAAGTGATTACTTTGTTCGGAGCTTTCGACGACTCTTATTCTAAGACCCACCATCCCTTAGACCATATCGATGGACAATCCACTAACTTCTCTATTGGTAAACTCCTAGTAGAGTAATCGAATACAAGATAAAGAACTAGGAAAGTGTAACAATCCTACATTTTCTTTTGCAAGTATAAAAGATATGCAATAAAAATTTCATTACCAACACTTAGTAAAATTAAACTTGGTTATGGTTGTGTGTTGATGTCAGTCTGTCGGCGATAGTTGGAAGTCGTCGAGTAGTAGCATGATAGCAATGCGAAGTCGTAGCGAATGATTTTCAAATCTTTTAGTTGAAGTCCTTTTTATAGGTTTTTTCTTGGCGCTCGGACCACCCCTGGATACCTCCAGCAAGACCAATCCAATCCTGGGACGCTGACGTGTTTGTGCCTCATCAAAGCTCTATCTCTAAAACTTCATCTATCTTTGGGCACTCGGACAGGTCTGAGCGCTTGAACTCTGATGTGTTATGGCCAATCAGCATGCACTAACTCCTCTACTCGGATGTTTGGATCTCCGGGTACCTAGATTCTTCCCGGGCGCCTAGAGACTTTTTTCCAACTAACTTGCAATTTTGATTCCCTGTAAAATACGTTAGTCCAAGCAATAAAAAAATTACCTTGCAAAATAGAGTTAGCATAATATAAAATAGAATGATTATTAATGTAACGCCCAAAAATTCTCAAAATGATTTTTAGAAATATTCTACGATTTTTCTAGAATTTTAGAATATTTTTACGAAATTTTCCGAGTAGCGGAAGTAGCAAAAATAATTAGCACCGTAAATAGCCTACGCGGGGAATTGAACCCGCGACCTT
>JBBMJZ010000104.1:1430607-1446539 GCA_037833815.1 Zingiber zerumbet | reverse complement strand
AACTCAAGGTGACAAAATGGAAGGCAATTAAACCATTTTTTGTTCTTTTTAAATCCAAAAAGAGAAATTGTGGCACGTCATTTTTCAGAATAGTTTTGAACAAAAGACTGTGTGGTAATGAACATCGGCAGAAGGACAACACAAATACCTTAAACAGGTATTCAATTAAAAACAACCTTTTTTCTTTTTTTTTATTACAAGAATAAAATTGTGGCACAACATTTCTAGAATAACTTTATAAAAAAGATTCATTGAGCATTGAGCAATGATGTACACCAGGAGATTGCCAACAAATGAATGTCATAGCAAGCATTGAACACTAAGCTGCAGCATACCTTAGTCCGCATGCGATCATTGTAAGCGTGATAGTTTGCCAACTCCATGGCACATCCCACCTACGAAGGACGGGCCATTTCACATTTGAATCCTGTAATTACTATCAAAAACTGCATAAGGCACAAGGATAATACAACTGCACGAATCTAGTCAGACAATTGCAGAAGTTGCTAGCAAAGAATTCTAATTCCAACAAAAAACAAGCTCCTTTTCATAATGTGCAATAGGTTATAAACTACAATCTCATGAAAGACGATCTAATAAAAGGGGCAAGGGAAGAACGAATAGAACCGGCTTCTGCAGCAAAGGAAGAATCAGACCTGATAATCATCAGAAGATGTGGACTTCAACTTGTCATCGGCGTTGCAGAAGCAGGTGGTGGTAATGGCAGTCGAGAGAGGTCTCCTGCTGTCGCGGCTACGAAACAACGGCAGCCATTTGGATTCACGGAGAAACGAGGCGCGCAAAGGACCGAAGAGCAGCAGCCTGCGGCTTGTCGCAGCAACGAGCCTCGGCCGAGCTGCCGAGGGCGGAGGTGAACGGAAGAGGAGTGAAGCCATGGAGAAGAGATAAGGAACTCTCTGGAAGAGGCGTGGGTCGGATCAAATACACCCTGGGTCGAAAATTTTATATATCAATTAATTAAAAGGGAAATTATATTTATTCCCTTTAAACTTTCAAATTAAAAAAAACATACGAAATTTTTAAAATTTATAATTTCATCCAAAATATATATATACACACAGTTTCTACGCGACTGTGAGCGATATCCGATATAGACGATCTGATGCAGTTAAAAAAAATTTAATCCCTTTCTCATTTGTATGTAATAATTATTCTCCTTTCTCTTAAATTAAATAAATTCTCTTATCTCTCGATTACATGCAACAATCACTATAATACTGATTTTTAAATATAGTATAACTGCTACAACGTGTAGCAACTACTGTATAGCAGTTCCTACACATTATAACAACTACACAATAACTGCTACACATTGTAACAGTTACTACACAATAGTTGCTACAACATAACAGTTGTTGCACGTTGTAACAGCTACTGTACCGTTATACCAACTAATACATAGTTGTAACAACTATATATTTCATAATGTTATAGTAGCTGTTACAATATTGTAGCATCAATACCACAGTGATTGTTGCATGTAATAATAGGAGAGGAAAGAGAATTTTATTTTAATTTAAAAGGAAAGATAGAAAAGTTGTTGCAATGAGAGAGAGACTAAAAAATTAGGGGGTGTTTGGTACGCGCATTTTCCATTTTTATTTTCATTTTCTAGAAAACGCGCATTTTCTGAAAAACGGTGTTTGGTTTGTGTTTTTCGTACGCGTTTTCTAAAAAATTAGCTATCGTTTTCTAGAAAAACATAAAATGACAAAAAGTCGTTTTCTGTTTTCTAGAAAACGCGCGTTTTCCAGGAAATGAAAATGAAAACGGTGCAAACCAAACGCCCCCGAAGTTTTTTCTACAATGAAGCGCAAGTTGGGAGTTCTTGACATTCACTCTCCAACTTGAGGGAGAGTGTTAGGAAAGTAAATCATATCCCATGATTACTGTTCTAAATATGTTAAGGAAGTAAATGACATTTAATGAGAATTACTGAATTATAGGAGAGGAAGATATGTACACTTGTATATATATTACGTCTTGTTAATGAGAAAAGTAAACAGATTATTATTTTCTTCTTATATTTTTACACCTTTTGACTGATGTTAATCCTCACAAGGTCACCCACATCATCACATATATTGAACGAGGAGACAGATTTTAGACGCATCAACTTATCATACAAAGCATCATCTATGCAGATCTCTTCATGAATTTAATATGAGAACGTTAATCTCTGAAGTATAAGCTTTGGATAAGGCTTGTTAGCTTTATTGATCATAAACAATACAAATCTTATTAATTAACTCCTGTGTTGCAATCCATGGCAGCATCCACCATCCTGAAGTTGATACGAGCTAGATATTGGAGCTCACTGTTCATAAATATATTAAACACCAAGTGGAATCTAGACGTATTAAATAATGACCACAATTCCTTCTCAAAAACTTGTTTCCCTGCACTATGCCCACCAATTCTTCTCACCTATAAATTCCCTGCAAACTCGATCTCTGCCTTTGCATCAAAAAACTCAGAAACTAAGTGTAGGCAGGCACGAGGAGGAAGAAAGGGAGAGAGACCATGAGGCCTGCAACTGCCATGCAGAGTTCAAGTGTGCCAAATTTCTGGCACACTCCAGTTCCTTACCTCTTTGGAGGCTTTGGGGCAGTCATGATACTGATAGCAGCTGCTCTTGTGGTGCTGGCCTGCTCACACTGGAGGTCAGCCAGAGCTCGGAGCTCCGACACGTCGAGCGTCTTGTCGGAGACGCCGGTGATTTTGCAGTTGGACATGGAGCCGAGGGTGATGGTGATCATGGCCGGAGATAGCAAGCCCAGTTTCCTTGCAAAGCCTTTCTCATTGGCGAAGGAAGAGCCTTTAGCAGTATAAATCCTTCTGTTTCTAGCTTGTCGGCTGTAACTAGAGCAATTGAGATATCAATGACAGAGCTTCTGAAATGCATCGAAGTAATTAAAACAATCTTTTCCTCCATCTGAAATACATCGTGATTCCTAAATCCTTCACAAAGCAACACTGGAATGAATTTTCAGTGAAGAGTAATTAAACAAGAGGTTTAATTTATTCTCTATAAAGATGGAATGTTTTTGTCTGATGTATATATAAAGTTATGCTGGTGCTAAAGGTTACTGAAGAAAGAAGTGACTCTTATTTCTTCTGTAAAGGTGGAATGTTTTTGTCAGAAATCTACCGTCTCACTAGAGATCTAAATGTTCTTTTCTCGATGCCTAATTATTATTCCCTCCATCAAAACATAGAAAAGAAATGATAAAAAATTGCAGATGATAATCTCAAATCCTAATATATTATATAGTCCGAGAGTAATTGTGTGGATCTAAGCCATGGAGGTTGGACTGGCTTACTTGAAAGGGGATCCCATCCCTCTATCAATAATAAGGCTTGAACTACAATCTCATAAGAATTAGATAAATCAGAATCATGAAGGAACCATTTTGTCACATAGTTAAATCGTACTTTGCTTAATATATTTCTTAACAACTGAATCGTATGCACGCACTAGGTGTTGCAATCCATGCCAGCATCCACCAGAGTGAGTATGATTATATTAGTAATTTAATTGTCGGTTATAAATTGATCCTTTAAATTGATAGGGACAGATATCGCTGCTTAGCCATGAGATTGCGGTCTGCCCGTGAGCCAGACAAATGTCTGACCACAAGTTTGGTGCTGACTATGAGCTTATCATCCGTCACCAGTTTCTGTATTTCTTTATTTTCGTTATTGACTTAAGTAAATGGGGAAAAAAAATGCTCTCCTTATTTTGGAATGGTCATGACGTTTTATTTTAACTTTTTATTTAAAGAATATATCATCCGCTGTATAATTACCTAACGACTCTTTACTTTTCACTTATATTTTCTATGTAAATTATGAATATGGGTATGGTGTAACAATTATAAACTCATAATTACTATAACTAATCTATCTTAAAGTTATAACAATAATTAAATCGTAGCTGCTATAACATAAATATTATATAAATTTTGAAAAATCATCACTTTTGACTTGAATTAAACTACAAACGTTATAATATATCAAATCCGTTCAAAAATCTACATTTATTACTAGGTATAACCTATAATAGCTCAGTCTTAGGTCCAAAAAACACATTATTTAAAGTATTTTCAGATGCTCCAAAGAATTTTAGTTACCTTTATTTAGATTTTTTTTTATATTGAAGTAGCTACGAAATAATAGATACTACAACTATTATAATCAATTGTGTGAGGGATTGGTGGTCTGCTTGAAGGGGGGTTGGATAGACGGCACCCCCAAATCGATCGCTCTTCCTACACTTGTTAGTATGCGCAGCGGAATATACAAAACAAACAAGCTAAAGGAAATTAAACTAAAGACAAGAAAGAATGCAAACCAAGCTACACGATCATTTACGTGGTTCGGAAATAGAGCTCCTACTCCACGACGTGTACTTGAGGTGGGCGATCCCTATCCGTCGGTGGATTACTCCCTGGAAGACCTCCAGCTAGCACACGTAGCTCCTTGTGGGTGGAGAAACCTCATCACAACTCTCACAAGAACTCTTTACAAGCTAAGACACTAGTAGACTACTAATAGGGGTTAACCACTTCTATTTCGTCAACCTCAACCAAGCTTCCAAGGCTTGATTATATAGGCCACGGGTTGGAAAACCTCCCTACCAGCCGACTGCCAAAACATGCAGTCGACTGCTCTATGTGGAAATTCGACCGTTACATCCCAACGGCTCGATACCAGTCGACTGCTAAAACTAGTAGTCGACTTCTCCACACTGGCCGAACGAACAGAAGCATTCTGTTTGCTCCCAGTCGACTACTACAGTACTGCTACAGTACTATTACAGTACCGCTACAGTGCTGCTACAGTAAAATCCTAAAGTTAGGATTTTACTCCGAGTATAATCTCTCATGCACCTCACCCTTACGACTTATTTGACGCTTCCTGTGCATCTTTGACCTCTTGTCTTCAAGTCTACTTCCTTTGGCTCTCATCCCTCAGATGCATTCAAGCTCGCGGCTCGTCCCCAATGTTATCCTTCGTGTATGCCTCGAAGTCGCTTCCCTCGCCCCTTGTCGTCGTTGCCTTGTCCATGGTCCCTCGGATGCTCCATCCTTCACCGGACCCGAAGTCATCAACCTGAGTCACATGTATATCCTGCAAACCTGCACAACTCAAATACGCATATCAAATACAAGGGTGAACCTAACTTAAGCCCTTTGCCTAAACATCAAAACACATGACCCCACGGACCATTGGGATTGCTCCAACAAATTGTAGCGGCGATAAAACCATAGTTGTTAAACATATTATACCTTATAGTTGTAGCAGTTACAATTTTGTATCTGTCACAATGCGCTCGATCAGTTCAGGATTTAAACAGTGATAGCAAAAAGTGGAATCTATCACTCCAGTTACTCCACACGGTTGACCCCATGACTATATATGAGGAGGTAAATCAGAAATCTATAGTTAACTAGTATAGAAGAGGATTTCTTTAGTTAAGGATTTAAATATGAGATGTAGTATAGTTGATATAACACGTTCAATCAATCTAAGATTTAAGCAGAAAATATAGGATAAAAAAAAACATAAAAGTGAGATTTTATTATTTTTGCCCCAAGTAAATTAGGCTAATATATATTTTGTTTATTTATTTCCTCA
The DNA here is from genome assembly GCA_037833815.1 of Zingiber zerumbet. NCBI lineage: Eukaryota > Viridiplantae > Streptophyta > Magnoliopsida > Zingiberales > Zingiberaceae > Zingiber > Zingiber zerumbet. The sequence continues at coordinate 1,440,878 of JBBMJZ010000104.1, read as the reverse complement.
ACCAATATAATCTTTAGAACGGTGATAGTCCATCCCTTAATTATTTATTCTCCGGAGTAATGAACACAGGATCGTCCATTCCTTCTTAAAATCACCCCTAATGGGGTGTTAATTGGGTATTATAATGCCCATTTAACACTCCCTCTTCATTATGAGTGAACATTATAATGCTCACTCACAAGAGAGAGGAGAGAGGATGTTCAAAGGTTTGAACACCCTCTCTCTCACCCGCTCTCTCAATTTTTTTTTAAATGGTAAAATTTTTAATAGTATTTTAAAAAATAGTAAAATTATTTTTTTACCATAAGATTAATAATAATAATAATTTAAATATTTTAAAATATATTTAAAAAAAAATATTTATTTAATATAATATAATTTTAAGATGAGTGAGTGGATGGTAAGACCCATAAATAATGAGTATTAATGTTAAAAGGGATGTGAGTGAAAGAGATATGTTGTTATAATGAATATGTGACAGTGAACCCCATACATTTTAATGATGTAGTGAGTGTTATAATGACCCTGCATTATGGATGCTCTGAAATATAATTCCATTTCAAACTCGCTATCTTCCCTCTGTAGCAAAACCAGAGAAAGCGGTCGAGGGCATCATGTAATCTTGTCTTTTGGCTGCAGGCGTAAATGATGAAGCATGCTCTGTTGCTGAACAAACATTATGTCTCGGCGACTATGAGTAATGGCAGAGCTGGTTTAGATAATCTACCCGAACTATAAGCTATGTGGTCAAAGTTGACGTCGTTACTTGAGACTACTCTCATGTTTTTTTATCAACAAATTATCCTAAAATCTCTGCATGCAAATTCAACTTTTTCCTCAATCCATACATCAAAAAAAATTTATTCTCACTCATTGTATGCAAACTTTTCTCTTCTTCAACTTCCTAATTCATATTGATTTAATTAATCACCCTCATATTTTTTAGAAATGAGATATAATTTCTTTTAAATTCAGGACTATTTAACTATAATCTAGTATATATTTTTTTTTTTATCAATTTAACAACTCTGATCAATTACAAATCGATTGGCAATCGATCATCAATCGGTTTGTTGTGAGAATAAAAACCCATGTTATATTTTTATAGATATATAAAATTTAAAACAAGGTATAATTTCTTTTAAATTTAGCATCATATAACTATAATTAAGTAAATATTTTATCCAATCAAGCACAGTTTTTTTTTTACCTACCAATCGATTGACTTAAACTGACTCAATTGAAAGTCATACCAATCAATTGACTTAGATTGAATCGATTGAGAGCCTAGTTTGAATATATATTAGATTGAGATGGAAAAAATACTTAATTTAATAAAAAATATATTAAATTCTAATTTAAATATACTAAATTTGTGATGAGTTATATGTTATTTAAAATTTTTTTAATCTTAACAAGAAAAGATAATTAGATAAATCTATTAGATAGTTGAAATAAAGAAAGGTTTATACAGAAAATTTAGGATAATTTACATTAGAATCGGAACAACACCGGCAGGCATTTAAACGACTGTAGGGAAAATGAATGCAGAGTATAATTAATGGAAGCGAGAGAGGAACAGAGACGTGTTGCGGAGTCTAAATGCAGCATTTAATTACGAAAAAGGAAGCCATAAAAGAGAGGAAAAGCAGAGGATTACGTAGCAGACGGACGCGAATACGCAAGTCCCTGTAATAATCACCATCGCCACACTAGTACACGACGCTCTCTCTCATGATGTCGAGCACCAGAGACTGCAATTACAGCAGCAGTATGTGGGAACTATTAAACTCTATCGGCCCTGGACTACCAGTAGCTTTCAACATGGTTCCGCCTTGACTACGAGGTCGTTGCGCATGCAAGCTGGCAACAGCCGTGAACTGATGACTGCTACAGATACACTATGGCCATCGTACACGGCACTGTACCATAAGATGACGTCACCTGCTAGGGACAGGACCCGCGGTGAAATGCGTTGGGTCAAAATAGCAAAACATTACGTGTAGTTGACTTTGTCAACGTCTCGGGCAAAGACTCGTCCACGCCTACAACGTCGTCTACCCGTCGCCTCGAGTGGCTCCAGTCAACTGAGCTAAGTGGGCTCGTCGCGGCCCACTGAAGGTACGAACTTGAGTCCATCGAACCCACCCGACGTTGAGTTAAGCGCAGTAGCAGTGCCGCGGTAAGTCGCACGATAGAGCTTCTCTGCGGACGGGACCCGATGGCGTGAGACGGCTAAGTTTCCACGCCGGACCCAGCGACGGGCTCACCGCCTTAAAATCGACACGACACCTCTCTCGCCGTTCGCTTCCGCTTTCCCCCCTTCTTCTTCGTCGGCTCACTGCGCTGCCGCCGTTCCCGATCTCTTCAGGTTCTCGTTTTCTTCCTCTGCTTTCAATTATTGCGGATCTCTTTGTCTTAGAGTGAAAGCCAACATTTTGGTTCGTTTTTGAAATCCCTTTTCTCATCTTTGTGGGTTTAATTGGAGGTTTTGAGTTGGTTGTTCCTGGTTTCAGTTCGCCTTGAGCTTTTAGGTCTCTTGTTTCCTTGTTCTGGTTAGATGTCAGCTGAAAGCTTCAGTAAGATCTTGTCGGTTTTGAATAAATCTTCAAAAACTAAATTATTAGGAATCAAGGTGAGACAATATGCAATGTCATTTGATGAAGTAAAGTTGCATCAAACTATGATTATCAAAGAGAAGGCGAAGAAAATTTAATTAATTTGATACTCAACAATCCCCCATGCGATTTAAATTTTGAATGAATGATTGAGGTTTGAATTAGAGGAATCAAAATTCATACCTGTAGGATTTAATGCTCCACCTAGTAAACATTATAATCATTCATGAGGAATTGACAGACTGCACCATGAGTCGGTCCTTCACTCAAGTTACCACAAGAGCACACATAATCGGGAATTTAATGAGTTTATGACCAACTAGGAGCAAAGCAAAGAGTTGAAGGATAGAGAGAGAGTGAGAAAATTGAAGGAGACAAGTCTTACTATTCGCTACTTTTTTAGTTTCTCTTTTCTGAGGTTGACTACTTGCTATTCACTACTTTTTGGTTTCTCTATTCTGGATTCATTGTTATGATCAGGAGACAGCTAAGAACAAACTTTTGTGAGCCTTCCTTTGTTAATGTTTCCTAATTTGGTATTCTTGTCAAGTCCATGCTTACGAAAGAATTGATTATTGATTATTTTCCTCTAATGCTTTGTAGTATTGGTTGGTTCCACGGTGAGGAGTTCGACGAAAGAGAATATTTGGTACCATAAAATTCATGGAGGCGGAGGCAGGGCTTCTTAAGGTGATTGTCTCTAGTGGGAGGAATCTGGCGATCAGGGATTTTATTAGCAGTGATCCTTATGTTGTAGTTAAAGTTGGAAATCAGGTGAACATCTGTACGCTTTAAATTTAATCTTTTCTGTCGGAAGATGCAATGCGTTGATTGTTTTTCCTTGAATTGTAAGTTGATCCTGTTGAAAGTTTACATACCACAAGCCTGGTTAAGTTTCCTTCACGCATTTTGTGAAACTATCAAACTAATTATTCTATAAAATGTTCTTACCTGTTGTTTGTTCATTCTGAAGCGGAATGCTGAATGTCTTTTTCAACTTATATTCTGTTTTTGTATTATTCAGTTATGTAATGTTTTTTTTCTAAAGAAGAATTATGAAAAGTTTCTAGTGAATAGAATGTGTATATTTGTACATTCATATTCGTGCATGAGCTTTGATACACAATACCACAAAGTTTAAAATCTCATTCTTAGCGGCGTATCAGATCTTCACTGGAATATGATGTACTGATTGCGTTGGTGTGGATTCTGTTGTCAATGTCTGTAGTGAGCCCTAAAGGTAGCTGGGGTGGGAAAAGGAGAAGAATGAACCAAGTGTAATGCGCCAATTCCTCACCCTAATGGTAGAAAAGGAGGGAGAAATATTGGAGAGGAAGAAGGCTTGTACTGCCACTGGAAAAAGTCGTGTACATTATAGCAGGCTACCTCATGTGCTGTTCAGTCATTGGAGCAAGAAGGTTGCCTTTCGACGCAAAAAGATCAGAATAATTCTTCTCCTGTCTCATGTGCACCTTGGTTGCCATGCTGTGTGAGGAGATGCTAACGCTTGGAAATGTTCCACATTAAGGAGATGCTAGTGTTTGAGGAGATGGTCTTTGACTTGCTTGTTTTGGATGAGCAGAGAGGCACTCAAAAAGATGCCACTGTTGTGGTGTTCCATGTGGCGATTGATAAGTGAAATGAGATGTTTCAGTCGACATGTTGGTCAGAATTAGAATTGACCATTTGCATTATAATAACACAGGTCCCACATATAGGATGGGTAGGAAGAAACTAAAGGACTAAAACATTTATTTTAAGACTTGTACACATATATACATATTAGTGTGATTAGCAAGCTCACAAACACAATAATATCTCCTCTCTACAGTTCCAAACAAGGAATCTAATATCTAAAAGAAGCATGCCCCAGTCCTTCATGCACTTTTAAGGTCTTGCTTGGAAGTACATGATGTCTCAACTCTCAATCACTGTCCCGGTCTTCATTCCTCAGACACACTAAGTGAGCAAGAAAGTGGCTTTGTCTTGTAAGTCATTTGTTGATTCATTAGGGGACAAATTATTGTTCAAATTAGTAAACACAACACATAATAGAGTTTTAGTATGAGCAAGTGCAAAATATGTCTCATTTTACATAAATTAGAGAAAGCGACTTTTCCTTTTTAAGTCATTTATCCATGCACTAACGGATAAATGATTGTTCAAAAAAAGAAAAAAGAAAAAAGAAAAGAAAAAAGCACACACAAGACAGAATAGAATCTTAGTAAGAACAAGTGCAATGAATGCCTCTTTTTATGTAAATTGGAGAAAATATGTTGTTGAAAATTTATTCTTTATTCCTACTGGACGTTAGCACATAAAATTAACCTAGGGTTGCATCTCCAGCCGAATAATTTTTAGCCTGGAAATCTATAATCCAAGTATGAGAAACAGAAAAGGTAAACACTTGTGGTTGTGTAAATGACTAGTCAAAATTAGAACAGTATTAGAGGGAAAGATGGAACTGAGGATTTGTGGATCATACATGTCCAACTGTCACCACAGATTTCTCAAGGTAGAAAAGTAGTTAGTGAAGTTTGGTCTTGTCAAAGAATCCAAACATTTTACTAGTTTATCATCACTTATCATTGTAACAGTTCCATGGAATATAGTCTGTCTAATGAAATTGATGCATGTCTATCTTCTTCGAGGGGCAATGATCTTTGTGTTGTCTATGTATGTGCATGAGCAATCTTGCAAGGACAACATCCTTAAAGAAGGATCGGCCATACTATGTGGAGGATTGGCGACATTATGAGTCAGACACAATGGGCATAAATTTCTGATACCAACTTGAATTAGGTTCTCACAGTTACATTTTCCCAAATAATTTACGTTGTGGTCTCCATGTATGCACAATATTACATTTTACTTCTACATTAGTACAGTATATATCATACTTCATTCAAGATACTTGCATCGTGATGATTTAGAGGTTCTGCTAAATGTCATCTGTTCTGCTCACGTTAAACTTTCAACTGTTAAATTATGTATAATTCTATATTTTCTTGTTAATGTGATCGTGTTATCATAAACTTGTTAACACCTAATAAAAACTTCTATTTTTTTCCCCAAATTCTCCGATGCTTATTTATTTTTCTTTTCTTTTCTTTCTTGTATTTTCAGACTGCAAAGACAAAGGTGATTAATAGTTGCCTCAATCCTGTTTGGAACGAAGAACTAACGTTCCATGTAAAGGAGCATCTAGGCGTACTGAGAATGGTAAGTTCATTGAATCGGATTCAAATGATTTACTAAAGTTTTCATGGGTTCAACCTCACCTATGATGTACTATTTTCAAAATTATCATGTCCTTTGGTTTCACAGTGACTTTTGTTTGTAAAGAAACATACTTAAGACAAATATTTTATCTCCATAATCGAAACAATTTAGACAATCTACTATGGTTTTTGAAGGAAGAATCTAATTTCTATGACTGTTCATGTCGTGAGTGGCAACTTAACTATCCCATACCTTGAATTATAAGCTTCCCTACATGTTTATAGCATCTCATATGTTCGTAGGATTATAAGTAGATATAAAATTGATAATAATCATTTTAATTTGTAAAGATCTTGCAACCTCATGGAATTAGTCCATGTCTATTGGAAACTATTACTTTCTTTGCCCATTAAAGTACTACTTGCCTAACATACATACATGTGTATATAGAAATACACGATCCATATCTTACAAAATCCACAATTCATTTCCATGTCTCAGGAAGTATTTGATCGGGACACATTCAAGTTTGATGACAAAATGGGGCACACCTTCCTTGATCTGCAGCCCCTCGCCTCTTCTTCAAAGCTCAAACAAGCTCTGCAGCTCTCCACTGGTGAGACGAGGCTGAGGAGACTAACTCCAGACAGGGACAACTGCCTCTTGGCTGATAGCTTTATCACATACACCAATGGCGAAATTGTGCTGGAAGTAGGTCTGAGGCTTTGTGATGTGGAGTCCGGTGAGTTATATGTCACAGTTAAGTGGATCGATCACCCAATTGCTTCAGACTGTCGAAAAGAGAGGTAATTAAATTTCCCTGTTTGGCTTTGTTGTGAAATGGAAACAATGACTTGTAAATATTTCAAAAGGTTGTCAATCACTATATCAGGATCTTAGTTTGTCCCGTAAATAGATATTAGTAGTTGAATTCTGTGTACAGCTGCAGATACTTGTTACACTGAATACCAACTTTTAGGCAATTTGCTAAAGAAAGTTTTCAGTGATCAAATCTTCTTCTCATTAAGTCAGGTGCCTGTTGTTTGATTTAAACAAGATGTGCTCGAATTTGAATGATGTTTCTTGGGGCCTGGAACGAATACTTGTCGATTCATTCTGGAATACAAGACATTTGAAGCCTGCCTTTGGAACAAGCTAGGTGGGTTGGGTGGATGAGCCAAGATCGATCAAATTGGATAGGCCAATGGGTTGATCAGCTTGGACAGATCAGATAGGTCGACTAAGCCAGGCATGTTGAGCAAGCTAGGTCAATTAAGATTGAACAATCAACAATAGTCAGAGCTAGCCAAAATAGACAAGCTGTGGATCATGGCCAAGTAGATAGTGTGAGCTAGATGAGTCAGATAATCACATAAAGGATTTATTTATGGGCAAAAATTAGTGGCCGTTCCATTTTATTTTATTTTTTTTTATCAAAAGCTGCCCACTCCACTAGCAATTTAGGTACAACTCTGATTTACCTCCTCATAGAAGGTCGTGAGACTAATTGTGTAGGGTTATTGGGGTGATAACTTCCACCTTTTTGTTACTATGATTATGCAACTGTTCTTCCGTATATTACTGTCATTATTAACTCTCACTTAAATCTTAAACCGATAAGGTGCATTGTAGCAATTATAATTTTATAATATTACAAATAAGCATTTAACTTGTTCAAAAATATACATGTTATAATAGTTATGGTTTTGTAGCTGTTATAATACATAATCATGTTCACCTACTATTTACGTTGCAGCAACTATGATTTCATAGTTGTTACAATGTAAATGATAGGCTAATATGATTATGCTACAATATGAATATTTTTGAAATTATAATTGCCACAACTATTGTTCTGTTATAATATGAATGTTTTTAAATTCGTAATTGCCATAGCTATTGTAGCTAGTACAGTTTCATAACTGCTATGATGTAGATTTGATTCATTCACCTAATATTAATATTGTAGTAACTATGAAATCATAGTTGCTATAATATAAATAACAGTTATAATATTGTAGTAACTTGAGTGCTGTACATGAATGAATTGTTTATGGGATGGGAAAAAAATGGATGATTTCGAAATATAGGGATGCTGTCAACTTTTGCCCTTTATTTATTATAAACAAATATTTTTTTTTTACCTATTCTTTTTAACATTTATACGTGCCAACTCAACGTAAGAATGGTTGTAGACTTCAATATTTACCAATCCTTCCAAAAAGTTCATAATCCTGCTAGTTATTCCATTCTAAGAAGATAACAACATTACAAATATGTTAAACAACAGCTTCAGTAAGTAGTCAAGCAAGGGACCGCAGGCGAAGTTTTATTTTCTGCAGATCCTTTGGCGTTGATGCAGTTAGACTTCAACTGTCGTCCTTGATTTGCAGACCACAAATTAACATTGTCCATGGTGATGCCGCTGCAAGGTACACTTTGGCTGCAATTCAGAGCAATTCCTATCCCACTCGATGAGCTTCCTGTCACATCGATATATTTCACATCGTTCACTTGGACTGCTGCTGACTGCAGAGAATCAGCATTGTGAATGATCAACTTACCCTTTTAGGAAATACATTTAAAGTGGGGAAAATAATTATCAAAGTAAAGAATGAGAAAAAAAAAATTCAAGAAATAAAAATAGGGGGAAAATATATAACCCTGCGCACGAGGTGTTGCGGCCGCACGAGGTGACCTCGCACGGGTCCGCCGACCGCGGCCGCTCAAGGTGACCTTAGTTTTCATTTTTACCTCATATGAGCAGGTTGTGTGAGGGCAGTAGTACTGATCTATAATTATGGGGTAATGCACTTCAGTCATGTTAATATTCACAAATGATATGTTCCTCGCAAAGCCAGACCCTCCCTGTAAAGTTCAAAAATGTCAAGCAAGGCAGTGAGTGTGTATAAGTTGTGCTTATGATCGATAATGGAATGTATTGTTGCTTGCCTGCCATGTTTTGATCCTGACTCCATTGGTCGTTTGGGACAAGGTGCAGTTGGAAACGTAGATGTCTGATGCTGTTGCCACGGTCCCTTCTATGCCCAAGCTCCCAACACTACAATCAAACATGAAATGGCTTCAAGGTTACTTTTGAATTCGTGAGCTCGATCGCGGTTAGGCAATCATCGCGAGCTCGCGGCCAGGCCAAGCAGCTAGCTAGCTAGTATTGACTACTAAGTAAGTACCTTATTCCATGGCCAGGACCACATGCTACATTGCTGACAGAAACATTCACAGCACCATCACTCATTGACACACAATCATCTCCTGTGCCAATTACGGAGTCTGTTACCGTGACATGTTGGCTTTGCTGGATGTGGATGCCGTCGGTGTTGGGGCTGTCGCTGGGGGAGGAGATGGTGATCCCTCCGATGTAGACATGCTCGCTTTGCCCCACCGCTATATGCATCATGGGGCTGTTGATCAGCTTCAACCCCCATATCTGTACATAGGTGCAACTCAGCAGCTCCAGAGCCTGCATCATCACAATTACTTCATTAACAATCTCCACACTGGGATATTGTTACATTTACTCAATCAACTTACATGGGCAGCTTCAAATGGACATTGCTGCAACACAAATTAAGTCGATCAAAAACATTAGGTTAGTGTCGAGATATACATAACTTACGACATAGATCGATAGATAGATAGATAGATAGATAGATAGATAGATAGATAGATAGAAAAACTTTACATTTTTCATTTTGCATGACCACCAGTCTGTCCCTTGGCCGTCGAGCTCGCCGGAGCCATAGATGTTTAGGATGCTGATTCGAATGAAAAGAAGCCAGCTATTGAACTTTTTTTTCCATATTTCATTTGTTCTTTTAAGATTTCCATCAACCTTTGGCACAAGAATAGCACGTCAGTCTTCCTCCAACGTATACGATAAGATATATATGTATACCAAGAGACAGGGCTTGTACATTAAAAGATTTCATTTCGGAAGAATTAATGTAAGGATCTCCCGGATCACTTTTTGCAGTTCAGGGGATGTGTCACTCCTATTTGCGGTCAGATCATGGCTGCGATCCGGCCGTAATTGGTTGTGATCCCTTCTAGGGTTTACCGTTCCCACCAGGTTATAGTTTTTGTTCGGAGCGGGCGGCCGTAGGCCGTCTGGAGGACACCCTCGTTCGGCGCCCAGTAACTTGGCCACTTATCCACCACCGGAGGCCTTAGGGCAGCCTTCGCCCGCCCGCTCCGAACAAAAAGGTGGGGACGGTGAACTCTGGAAGAGATCACAACCAATTGCGGCCGGATCGCGACCACAATCCGACCGTACATTCGAGTGACACATCCCTTAGACCACAAAAAAGTGGTCCAGGATACCTGCTCTCCGAGTAATTGGCCGAGGTGAAGCGAGCGACGACCACACCGTAGCCTGACCAGGATCGACACTGAGTACAAGGAGGGCTATCA
>JBBMJZ010000104.1:1412967-1423584 GCA_037833815.1 Zingiber zerumbet | reverse complement strand
TCTATAGTTATATCCTAGAAAAATGCACTTGATGGATTGAAAATCTAGTTTGTGATGATTGTACAGGAAAATAAGAGGAAATCAACTGCACCCAAATATTTTAAGAGATCGTTAATCAGCATACCATTGAAAGAGCATCTCAAATGGAGAATGATAATCCAATGTGGTAGTGGGAAGTCGATTGATCAAGTATGCCACAATAAGAAATGATTCTCCCAATAAAGTAAGGGCATAGAGGCGTGGGCTACAAGAGCTCAAAATTGAAGTTAAGAGTACATCGTATTAGACTTTAAGAGGATATATCTAAGTATAGTGGTTAAAATTATCAACGAAATACACAAATAGTGGTACCCATTAACAAAGAAACTAGGTGATTCTGAATCAGGGTACCAAGTAGGATCAGAGACCATGGAAGGTTCGGCTTTAATAGTTGATGGTAGTGGAGGAGAAGTAAAATTCTGATTAAAATGGCATCGACAAAATGCTACACTATTACAAATTTGGCATTGTGTGATGTACTATAGTTAGCAATGACATGGCCAAACCTATCACATAGTTGACACTTGGGATTGCTTATTTCCATTACGCCTACCTTCGTGGTATGCATGACCCCCACCTTGTTAATTATGAGCCTGGAGTCCATGCCCATGGGTTGTTATAAAAGGAGCTAGGCTTAGGTTCTTCAAATATTGGGCTTGATACTAGCCCAACAAAGAAGTGTAGGATGACCTGTGAGAGTTGTGAGCCCCCGAAGGGTGTGAAGAAGAGGGTCACCTAGCAAAGGGTCGAGTAGCGCCTGTCTAAACTGGTTTTTATGGAAATTTCTCCTAGATGATTCGAGAGGCAGGTACACCATGGTAGATGACCCAGTGTCATGCAACTACTACAGTCACTTCTCATGAGTAACTAGCCTGTCAGTTAACTCTTCTATGCTTGAGTACCCTTCACTCTTGGTTGTTATGGCAACCACCATATATTCATTCTCGGGTCCAAGTTCCTTGAGAATATAAAGCACCAAATAGGTCTCTAGAACCTGATGTCCAATGTCTCTAAGATCATCTAAGATGGATTTCACCTTTTGTAAATATTTGGTCATGGATAGCCCACCCTTCTTCACTATCTATAGCTGTAGCTAGAGTTGCACGAGGCATGCACTAGATTATGATGCTATCATTTTCTCCAATGATGTCCATAAGCACCTTGAGGTGGTGCCAAAGGGGCCAACAACTTGACCCAAGACTTCCTCCGATAGTGTTGATAGAAGCCAACTAAGGAGATGTTGGTCTTGTTGCTCCCATATTGCATATTCGGGATTAGCTTTCATGTCCTCTACACCAACTTCATTCCAAGTTACTATCATCTCAGCTAGTATTGCGAACTCCCTAGAAACAAAATGAAATAGGCAATGACCTTTTAGCATAGGTAGTACCTGAGATTTCCAAAGAGTATAATTCCTCTAGTTTAGTTTTGTCGATATTAGTGTAGTGAATGACATCATGGTAGCAGTTGTTGTTAGATGCAAATTTTATGTCATAGGATTGTTGGAATTTTCCTTCTGCTTTGATACCAAATTAGAAAAGGGCACTTTGTTTACAGAGGAGAAGACATTAGAAGAACAAGTTTTCTGCTTGTGTATATTCTTGTGTATATTGTATTGATTTTTGGCTGATTAGACAATGTGTCATTAATACAATATTTATAAGGAAATAATGATATGTATTTACAACTTATAAGTTTTGTGCTATTATATAACTATGTACAACTTGCAAGTCCTTGATTTGTGGGATTAGATATGATCCCTACTTATCAGAATAATTTGAAGATGATTGGAATCTGGAATCCCTAAAATCTTGAGAAGTAAATATATCCTTAACAGATGTGGTTGTTTTGCTCATGTTTGTGTTGAAGTTGATTTGAATAAATTCATTGTTGGTAAAGTTTGGCTCAAGGACCATTGGTATCATGTAGAGTATAAAGATTTACATAGGATTTCTTATACATGTGTTTGCTATGGCCACCTTACTAGGAAATGCAAAAAGGATATCTTAGCATAGGGGTGTCAAAAATAGACTCGACCCGACGACCCAACCCAAATCGACCCGACGACACAACAGGTTCGGGTTGGACATTTTCGGATTCGGGTTCGGGTTGGAAGATATTCGGGTTGAAAATTTTCAGATTGAGTTGGGTCAGGTTCGGGTTGACCCAAATATAGGATTTAGTTGGGTTTTTAGGGTTAAATCAAATTTTATTTTGAAAATTAAGATGTTTTATATATATTAATATCAATGTTAGTATGATAATGATGAAATATTAAGATAAAAGTGAAAAATTATAGGGGAAATAACTCTAAAAAGTCGTTTTGAATCGAATTTTCAAGTTACACGGGTTGGGTTCGGGTTGGGCGGGTTGGTCGGGTTCGGATTCGGGTTTGGGTTTAGGAATTTCGGGTTGAATTCGGGTTCGGGTCAGGTTCAGATTGGGTTATAAAAAAAAAATTAATCCGACCCAACCGGACCCGACCCACCTGAATTAATACCCTTACCTTAGCAGCTGCACAATCCAGTCCACCTCAAGGTACGGCGATGGTGCAAGAAGGATGCAACTTTGGTGACTTCAACTATGCAAGCATTTAATGCTAATCATATCTCAGATTTGGAGGGGGTTACAGATAAGTTAATGTCAACAAAAATAGAGGAGTCATTACATGGAGAATGACTTGTGGTTTGTAGAAAAAATAGGACTGCTAGCAAGTCCATATCTATCAAAAAATGGAAAGCTATTATAGGAGAATAATCCTAGTAATAATGGTAATGATAAGAATATAAAATTCCATGCTAATAGGGATCCACTTAAATCCTATGCAGATATGTTACAACCTCCTTCTGTGCAGGTCCTTCTATGTGGGGCCCATCAGCTCATCATAAAGCCACATAAGCCTATATATGCCAATGAAAGAAGTAAACGACAAAGGCATGATCCTGACCTTCTTATTTGGTTCCTAGCACAGCCAATGTTCCATTTCCAAACAGCTGCTCCAAAGTCTTCTACCATTCCAAAGAAGGTCGTGATGGTGCACTCCAAAAATAAAGGAGTTCATAATGTCATTAAACTATTTGACATGGTGCACAGTCCACAATTAAATAATAGTTATTTCCAATAACAGGTTTATCATGCTCCATTTTATAGAAGATGATAAGTAGAGGATGGTGATTAGTACAAAAAATGTTTTTTTTACCCTCTCAAGGTACTAGTCAGGAAGTGGTTCCTAAAATATAACCGCCACCAAAGCCTAGGGTTGCTTAGCTATCTAGACTCATGTCTCCTTTTCCAATCAGTGTCTATGGATTTTTTTCCCAAAATTTTCCATTTTTCTCATGGAATATTTGAGGTGCCTCCAGATATATTGTTAAGTGCCAGTGATTTAATCATGCTTCATCATCCCTCTCTTTTTTATGTTTATGAGATCATGTTCAATTCATAAAGGTTGAGAAGTTTTGGTCCTCTCTGGGATATAAACTGGTTTTCGTTCATGAAGTAAGTGGTCACTCCGGAGGTATCTAGATTCTTTCATGCATTATTGACACTAATTTTTGCATGAGAGATTTGATGTATCAGGCCATCACTTTCTCTATCAGACATAAGAACATTACTTGGCTTGCTCAGCTATTTATGCATCCCCTATTTATTCCATCCGCTATCTTCTTTGAGATCATCTTAGAAGCCTCAAAAGTTCCATTGGTGGACCGTGGTTACTTATGGGTGATTTTAATGAAGTATTATTACAACTGAAGTTTTAGGAGGTTACTTAAACACTTCTTGGACTTGTATTTTTGCTAATGTATTATCTGATTGCAATCTTTTAGATCCCTACACTACTTGCAGCCTATATACATGAGGCAGAAACATGCAGCTAGGTGGCCTTGTTAGAAAGAGATTGGATAGATGTGTTGTGGATGTGGATTGACACATGTTGTTCCCTCATGCAATGGTGGAAATTCTTCCTCAATGTAACTTGACTCATAATCCTTTGTTGTTGCATTGTAATAAATCAAGGAGCACAAGAGCAAGCCTTTTTCATTTTTCAGGTTCTTGGATATGTTATCCTAATTATGAAACTTTGGTTTCTAATACTTGGATTTGTTCTCAGGTAATGTAGTTTTAAATCTTGATAAAATTAGAAAGCAATTAATCTGCTTTAATAAAGTGCTTTTTGGAAATATTTTTATAAGAAAGCATCATATTGATGGTCGTATTAGAAGAGTCCATTGTCAACTAGATCTTTATCTATCTTCTGATCTCATTAAATTAGAAAGAGAACCTCAGCAACAATATAATGAGATTTTGGTTCAAGAGGAACTTCTTTGGTTTCAAAAATTAAGAGAGAATTGGGTTAAATTTGGCAACAAATACAAAATTCTTCCATACCCAAACTGCAATTAGCAGAAGATGAAATAAAATTACTGATGGTGTTTGGTGTAATGATGAAGAGAATTTGAAAAGTGAGGCCTTGGTTTTCTTCAGAGGATTGTTCTAATCACATGATCAATGTAATTCCACCAGTCTTGCTCTTCATTGTATTCCTAAAATCGATCAAGAATTATATAATTTTCTCCTTAGTCTGTTTCTTTCAAAGAGGTCAGGATGCTATTTTTAGTATGACTTCATATAAAGCAGTAGGTCCAGATGGTTTTCAGCCAGTGTTTTTCAGGAATTATTGACATATAGTTGATAAAGATGTTTGAGATTTTATTGCCAAAGCATTTTCTTATGGTTGTGTTGAGAAGCATTTTTTAGAAACACTCATTATTCCAATTCCAAATATTGTTAATCCAATGAGCTTAAAGGATTTTAGATCAATTAGTCTTTGCAATGTCTTGCTCAAACTAATTTCTAAAATCCTTGTTTATCATATTCGACCTTATTTGGATGATTTAATTAACTCTCTTCAAAGTAGTTTCATTTCCAATAGAGGCACAATAGATAATGCCTTGATTGCATAAGAAATTGTTCATCAAAGGCATAAAAGAAGGGTATTGCTGATTTTCTCATATTTAAAATTGATTTTCAGAAAGCTTATAATTGAGTGGATTGGAATTTTCTCAAGTTTACTTTAACTGACTTCGGCTTCCCTCAACATATTATCAACCTTGTTATGATTTGCACAAGCTCATTTACTTTGTCTTTAAAGTAGAACACTGAGAAATTAAAGCTTTGTACCAAATAGAGGCTTAAGGCACGATGACCCAATGAGTCCTTACCTTGTTGTTCTATGTATGGAAAAACTAGCTATATATTTTGATTCAACAAAAGATTGATGTAATCTGTAGCAATCTGTTAAAATCTCCACAAATGGCCTTGTAATGTCTCTATTCTTTGCTGATGATTGTCTTATTTTCACAAATGCTAAAGCTTCTCAATGTCAGATTAGTTCAAGAAATGCCCCATTCCATTTGCCTCGCTTCAGGTATGAAAGTTAATATTCAAAAGTCCAAATTCCTCCCTTCTAAAAACATGTCTCGGGCTACAATGGCCAAATTTAAAGGCATGTTTGCTTTCCATTTACTTATAATATAGGACGGTATCTTGGTTTCCCTTTTAGTTTCGTGAAGGGTTACTAAGACTGATTTTTTCTATATATTGGACAAGATTAACAATTGACTTGCTAGCTGGAAAGGTAGGTTATTAAGCAAAGTAGCCAGGTTAATCTTTGTTTTATTCTATGCCTATCTATACTATACAAAAATTTGGTTACCTGAAGTGGTCTGTGATAATATTGATTCTTGCATTAAACAATTTATTTGTGGTAAGTCTAATCATTGGGTTAAATGGAGCAGAGTAATATAACCCTTTTGTAGAGGTGGACTGGGCATTCATCAGGCTAGAATTACTAATACATCATTGTTGGGAAAACATGTGTGGGATATTATTAATCAGCCTGACAAACTTTGGGTGAAATCAATGTCATCCAAATATCTCATTGGTTGCCATATTTTGCATGACCCTCCTTGTAATGTTGCTAGTTATATTTGGAGGTTTATTGTTAAAGCTTCAAAGTCTTTGCATAATGGTTTAATCACTCAAATTGAATGCGGTGATGTCTCCATTTGGTGTGAAAAATGATGACAAAAGGTGAATATACTCGTCTTTAACGCCCCCACTAATCCGTCTCAGGGCCAACACGGAGGAGATAAATCATGGGCGACTACTAGCCTTTGGAACAGTGACTAGCACATAAGAGAAGTATTTATCTCGACTTTCCGGAGATTCGAATCTCAGATCTCATAGTGGCAACACCTTATGCACTAGCCACTAGACCGTCCCAAAGGGACTGATAAAGGTTGTATTGGTGAGCGGGCTCCTTTTGTCAACATACAAGATATCCAATTGAAAGTTAAGGACTTTGTTATAATGGCTCTTGGCACTTTAATCTCCTAGCCACTCAATTGCTGCAGGACTTAAACTGGAAATGCAAAGTATAACTACATATGTGCATTCTAATGATTTTTTGGTATGGAATGACAGTAATGGGTTTAGTACTCTTCTAGGAGCGCATGGATTTGGTTAACTCAAAATGATTATGACCATACTATGTCCACTGACTAAATCTGGAGGTGATGCATCCGATCTTATAGAAGTTTTCTATCGGTCACTAAGGTAAATCCAAGAAGTACAAATGTGTCTTGACGAACGGCTCAATATTACGAGTGGCTTGAACACTGTGAGCATAAGAGATGCTCTGCGTGAATTTTGAATTCTCATTGCATAAGAACCCGTCCTATCTCTTGCCATTGCACCACCGTGCCCTAGGGACGAAATTCCATCAGATTGTTACTTGTATGGATTGTGAACATATATGAGCTATGGACACCAAATCTACCAGAGAATATTCTCCTCGGTAATATATTCTGAAATGCACTTGTTTTCAAATACAATAATCAAATTCTCAATGAGAAGACTGATATTGCAGAGAGAGATATAGGCCTGCACTAAATCGGGTAACATGAAGCCTCAGATTAATACCACATTAAGGAGGACAAGGTGGCGGAGGAACTTTGTAGTATTTAGGAATTGGAGATGAATTTCTTCGCGGCGAGGGTGGCGGAGAGAATCGTCGATCGCTGCTGACTAATTTACCATGGCTTTTCCTGTCCATCGTCTCTCTGCTTCCTATATATACTCACTCTAAATTGATCAAAATAAATTCAAATTTATATAAAATTTAAGATAAAAAAGAGAGAATACCAAGAACTTGCGTGCCAAATAGCACGAGGAAGACGAGCAGCAGCAGAATGCCCTTAGTGGAAACCATCATGCGATGAGAAGTCGATCGGGATACTCCAAAATTATCAGCAATAGAGTTGAAATTTATATGGAAAGAAGCAAAGAGATCCAGTTTTCTTTGCGTACCTCCATTGGCAGCAGCTTGATCAAATTGATTGACAATGTACAAGTGAACATGTATTTTGAAAGTGGAGACGACTTCACAGTCGACCGTGATAGCGAAGGCAAGATCCCCCGGGACGATCTAGTGGCTAGCGCATGAGGTGTTGCCACCATGAGATCTGGGGTTCAAATCTCGACAAAGCCAAGATAAAATGTCTCTCTTATGTGTTAGTCACTATTCCAAAGGCTAGTAGTCGTCCGTGATTTACCTCTTTCGTGTTGACCTTGGGACGGATTAACGGGGGCACTAGAACGAGCATATTCGCCTTTTTACCACCGTGATAGCGAAGACAAGGGCAAAAGAGATGCTGGTGGAAAAATTGGCAAAGGTAAAGTCGAAAATGATGGTGATAGAAGAAAAACTAGTCAATTTCATGTCACAAACTTGATTTTAGCTAGCCAAAGATTGTAGTAAAAATATGGAATCCGTCATCTCAGCGGTCCCACGACCATTTGTAAAAAGATAAATTGAAAAATTATAATCAGCTAGTGTGGAGGCTATTGGTTAAAAGCCTACAACAAAAAATTAAAAAAAAAACTAAATAATTTTATGAGAGAATAATAATATTTTTTTACTTAGAAAATAAAAATTAATTAGTGAATTCAATATGAATTTCTGACGTGGTCATCCATCTAGCGTGGATTTTTATTCTGTGAATCTATCGAAAACTCTCTAAATTGTATGACAAATCCATGAACTTGTAGTAAGATTATTGATTAAAATCCTAATGCATGTATTATAAGAAGTTAAATTTTGGTTTTAATAAGGTAAGTACTTTAATAATGCTTTTTATTTAATTTATCCAAGTTGAACTTTTAAATAGTTGATAAATCGGGAGGATCAGGTCACTTATCCTAGCGTGCTTGGTATAGCTCAGTGAGGTCCCCTCAGGACGATGCGATGGTTAAAACATGGGGTATTGTCATATAAGATCTTGGAATTGAAACTCGGCATGACGGAACATGATCTCTTGCACTAATGGCTAGTAGTCACCCGTAATTTACCTCCTCCGTGTTGGCCTAGGGACGGGTTGGCGGGGGCGCTGGGAGCGAGCGAATCGCCTTTTGCCACTTGGTATAGCTCAGTGAGTCCCCTCGGGACGGTCTAGTGGCTAGCGCATGAGGTGTTGCCACCATGAGGTATGGGGTTCAAATCTCGGTAAAACCGAGATAAAATGTCTGCCTTATGTGCTAGTCACTATTCCAAATGCTAGTATCCCGGCTAGTAGCCGCCCGTGATTTACCTTTTCCGTGTTGACCATGGGACGGGTTGGCGGGGGTGCTGGGGGCGAGTGTATTCGCCTTTTGCCACCTTGGTATAGCTCAGTGAGATTTAGGTCATGCAGGGGCGGATCCATAAGGGGGCGGCATTGGTGGTCGCCCCTCCTTGCCGACGATGGAACCCCTAGTATTATGAGATTTCACCAGTGAAGATGGAGAATGCTGCTCCTTATTCCATGCATAAATCGTCCTCTGTTTTTCATTCTATTGTTCATGTGTTTCTATTATTCTTTTTCGTTTTTAAACGTGTCGAACGATGTGTCGTTTGCTCGCGATCACCCTTCATGCTTGAAATCATGGATCCGCCACTGAGGTCGTGTCATATCGACTCGGCTTGGAGCCTTGGACGGCAAGTTGGGTCAAGCAAGGGTAGCTTAGCCTAGGTGAGCTGGGCTAGGATGTCTTAGTCCTGAGTTCTTCACCATCATCAATTGTTGTAAAATCTATTGTGAAACATTTGGTTCAAAACCGTTGAACTCTTAAGTTTTTTTTATTAAAAAAACATAGCAATAGATCGACAAAATAACACATAATTATCCGAAAATGAAAATTTGTAATTTTCTTCATGTTCAGTAATGCCATTCCAATTCTAATAACATAGTTTTCCATGTTTCTGCATTATGAAAGCTCAAATATGACATTGTTACCGGACCAATTCAATATAATTCTTTGAATTTAAAAGAATGATAATTTAACTCATGTCTTGGAATTAGACTCAGCTCACAAATATATAATTTAAAGTTCTATATAGGTTATGGAGGAATCTGTAACTAACTCAAAAAGTACCATTTAAGATCTTTTCAAAGCCTTCAAACATATTCTTTAATATTTATGATTTTTTTTAGTATTTCTAGTTATCATGGATTAGAAATTGTCTATATATAAGTATCTTATTTTGATAATTTCTTTATGTTATAAATTTTCTATTTCTAATAAGATTTCTTTTCTTTCTTTACTAGATAGGAATTGAGGTATAAATAAATTAGGATTTCTTTCCTTTTTTAAATCTTCGGTTCTAAAATCTATATAAAAACATATTTAGCTATTTGAAAAATTATCCTCTATTACCAATAACGTTTCTTCTCTTTATTTTAATTTCTTGGGATTCTTTTCTTACCTTCTCAATTTCTCCTTCTTGTTAGCCTGCTAGAAAATCGCTATCCTACCCGTCTAAGCCATTAGAAAGGATGAGAAGACTATGATGACGTTAAAAATTAAAGCATTGTGTGCATTGACGGTTACTTACAAGGATGAAGCTAAAAATTTTATAGCCCTCAAGTTATTTTCCTCTCTCACACACATGTTTTTCATGCTCCTATTGCAAATCCAAGTTGTAGCTCTTCTTCAACATCGTCAGCCCGCGGGCTAAAGCCTAGATAGGGAAAAATGTTGTTGGTGCAATCAACCTTTGGTTAAGGTTGACCGAGTTGACTCAGCTTGAGTTGACTCAAGTTGGGGTTTCAATGTTTGATCAATTTGTAGTGGAAAACCTAGTTAAGAACTAGGTAATAAAAGTCCTAATTGAGAACTAAGTAATAGAAGTCCTAGTTGAGAATGTAAGGAGCTAGGATGCTAAACACGCAAAAGGGCAACGGAAAACATCTAGTTCCTTTCTTGAATATCTATGTGAAAGGAAATCATATACTAAGTTTCTCATAAAAGGGAGTTATACCTTTGTTGCATGCCCTTCATAATCCCGACAGCAACGTTTCTTTAGATGCGGGTCTTAGCGCGATTAAGTGGTCGCGCCTCTATGGTTCTCACACGAACAAGCATCGTTTATCTCACAAACTCACAAAGTGGAGAATGAAACAACCAAAGGTTGTTCTAGCAACCCTTCTTGGAAGTTTCGGCCAAGTGAAGAGAGGAGGAGGAGGAAGAAGAGCATGA
>JBBMJZ010000104.1:1289035-1310649 GCA_037833815.1 Zingiber zerumbet | reverse complement strand
ATAATATTCTTATTAAAATTTATAATTTTATTCTAATAAATAAATTTAATATATTTGTCTATATGTTTCATAAGTAGTCATAAGTAGAGTGTCAAATATATAAATTTAATATTAAAACTATTATTTTTTTATTTAACAGTTTTTTCATGAGCTTAACGAACATGTTCACGAGCTAATGAGCCGAATATTGTGAAACTTGAGCTTGGTTTGTTTATTTTAACGAGCCTCATTAAATAAGCTCAAATGAGCTTTTATCGAATCGAGCTTCGAATAGCTCATGAACAACTTGGTTCATTTACACCCCTAGTTGCCCCTCCCTTGTTCTCAAAGTGGTGCCACCTCCACTTAGCATCGTGTCTGGATGAGGCTGTCATCACTAATTGCCAATCACCAATGCTGTTGTCCACACTGCACTGCCTCTTCGCCGGTGCTTTCCCGCAGCCACTACCCTGACCAACACCACTGGTCATTCCTTCCACTTCCGCCGTCAGTCGCTGTGAGTCATCGCGGAGAAGAAGCTATATAGACTTTGATTCGAGACAAATGTTTCAACGTGGGATTAATTCACCATGATCTACATTTGAGGTGGGTAGTTTCTGCTTAGATTCTTTAGATTTTTAACCATAGTGCATGATTTTGTTAATTGCATTGCTTGTGTCGTAGCTATTTTTACCTTGATATCTACTCTATGTTACTTCTTGAGCTTGACCTTTTATTATTTGATCTTGTATTTTTATCTATTTTGGCATCAATGCAGTGTAACTTGTTATTCCTGCTTGAGTTGGTTATACATGTAGGATATTACCAAACCATAGTGTAGTTGTGATCATATGCTCGGGCATTTACCCCGTACTATATGGTTATATACTTAGGCTCATGCCTATACGTGTTAGATATTATATTGTAACAAGTGGTAGAGTATTCTACTAGATTATCTATTTCAGACTGCCATCTGGGACTATTTGAGTATAACCTCCTTGTTTTAGTGTATTTATGATGATATCATAGAGTTAATTGACATATTACGACTAGATGACTAGTATTCTCTTGATGAGATTAGTTGATTGTTTTGCTTGATGTTATTATACTTGTTATATGCTAGTGAAACCATACCATAGTGTAGCTACAGAGTTCACTCTTGAATGTGATTGTCATTGCTTACTTATTATTTTTGGTTTGTACACTTATACATCCTGTCTGCTCACAGGATCATCCGTGGTATAGTGTTCTCCTACAGATAGTGACTGTTTACATACCTTGACTGTCCACGAAACTATCCATGGCAGAGTATTCTCCTGTAATTAGTGGCTAGGGAGCTAGATAGCTACCTTGTCCTATCCGCCCACGAGACTATCCGTGGTAGAGCGTTCTCTCACGGACAGTGACTAGTTATATATCCTAACTATCCACGAGACTCATTTGTGGTACCATGTTGTGTTAGTCAGGACTTGTTAGATGTTGGTTATGTATTTGTTCATGCAAGTTAGATGTACTATTTCTGTACCACCGATTTATTAGTTATACTTGGTCGAGCAGGTTAGTGGAGAGTTATGTAGTGGTTTATCCTGTTGTTAGTAGTTGATTATATTGGTGCTTGTACTTTGGTAGTAAGTATTTCTTCTGAAACTGTAATTCACTTGATCTTCTTACACTATATTGATCATGCACAATCTGTCTTATACCAGCTGAGTATGTTATATCATTGCCCCTTCCTTTCCTTTTATTTCCAAATTAGCAGGTAGAGGATGTGTCGTGTCGATCAAAGGTCCTAGCTGTTAGTCCCACATCACACTCAAGATCGTGTTTTCGACGTTGTCTTATTGCACTTGGTTTTGTTTGTGGTTTGTAGTCTTGTCGTGTACTTTTATTCAGTTGTGATATTTATTGTGTTAAGCCATATTGACACGTAGTCACTTTTAATTTTTATGTTGTGTCTGAATTGTGTAAATCCCTCTATATGTGTTGTGGTTATGTTTTATATCTTCCGATGTGCTTTCAGGTCTGTGTTATGGACTCATATTATGTTGTATCGTATATTGTCACTAGGGGTATTGCCCGTTCTGTCGAACAAGTATACATTGGCATCAAAGCCACGTGTTGCGAAACCTATTTTTTTGTTCAGATTTTGTGATTTGTTTTCTCGATGTGACTTAAGTTTTGGAACCAGACAACGACAAGACATCTTTGAGCTATAGGAAAGTAAGGCATACCTCATGTGATTATCTTACCTTTTATGTTTACTACCTTGTTTAGGTTATGGTTAGACAAGTTGAATGTTTTAAAAAATAAGGTATGATTGGTTAGATACTCTCCAATTTAATTGGATTGTATATCTGTTTCTATACCTGTCTATTAGGTATTCACTGACTTGGTTTAATATGAAGACAATTAGTCAATCAATCCTATTCGCAATTGTGGTCAGGGTCGATCATGGAAGTGATCAGTTGACACGTTGGGAACTCGACCTTGATAAAAAGAATGTCGATTCTTTGATAGCGTTGATTAATACTAAGTCAACAAGAGAGGTCGAACCTGTCAACAACCTTAGGGAGCACAGTCTTAAGGAATACCAACAAAAATACCACTTCTGCTAGTAGCAATTGGGTAATGGACTATCACAGTTAGTAGAGGATTGATATATCCTATTCTAGGAGAATTTTTGACTATGGACCACTTGTACTTGGTTAGATAACCTAGAAGGTTCATTTAGATATATAACTTGTACTAATGTAAAACAGTGTAAACCTAATTGATTATCACTTATGAGATTAGGTCACCTCTTGGTGAAAACACCCAACATGATAATTGGGAAACAAAGAATCACTTGGTGATTATTTTGAGTTATTTTTTAGAGATAGTACTTCTCTATCTCCTTTTGTATAGCTCATCGTTAAAAGTTCCTGAACCGTAAGTGGAGGAATCGAAGCATAACAATTTGTAAGGCAATGGTTAGTTGACTCACCAAACGTTATTCCATGAGAGATTTTAACTCATGGATCGATCATATATGGTTACATAACTTCAATGGTACATTGAGATATATGACCCGCAATGATGTAGAGAATGTGATATTAGTTGCTTAACACCTATAAAATCCAATCATTATTAAATGGAAAATTTTAGATGATGATCTTCGAGGGATAGAGCGTTAATTGACAAGTATTTCGACAAGCTATTTGGTGATAGTGCCCCTCTACCAGTGTGCGCATAGCTCATCATTAGAGGTTCCTAAACCTTAAGTAGAGCAACTGTAGTGTGATAGGTTGTAAGATAATGGTTAATCGACTTAACTAACATTGTCTTCATCAAGTAGCTCAAGATCTTGATCACATGATTATTTACCAAAGGTCTTGAAATATATATTTAGATCATAATAGTCGACCCTTGCCGCCACTTGTCAGGGAATATTTTTGGATAAGATTAGTAGAGTTTCTATACTCATATTGTATGAATTAGCTGTATATCTACTATTTAGAGAGGTGCTGAACATCAATCAGGAAGTCAAGGGATGTCCCTTGGACTTCAATAGTCATACACTTTTAGTGGAATGGTGAGATATTTCTACTCTGTACAGTACCCAATGATCAGAACTGTCACTAAGAAGTTAGATTTGTGAGCACATGATTTATCTTACTATATATATATATATATATATATAAAAGCTACAATAAACTTTTCTGGTATAATCCCTTTAGTTGATACTACATAGACATGCAATATATAAAAATAAGTTTACATTTCTTCTAATTCCAACAATGAATAAACTGAGCTTTTCAAACATTAATAAATGAGAAAGAAATCCTCCAAGGCAAAACAACCATATATTATATGCCATGAGAAGGTATTTTATTTTAATTTGTGAATTGAATTTGTTTCATTATTTATTATTCAATTCAATCATTGTAGCGATTTCAGAAACCATTTCTACAACAGTTGAGATTTCTTAGCAACTATTCATGACAGAACAATTCAAGTGAACTTTTGTTTGTATGTCTATTTTTACTAATCCTACTTAATATATGCTAGGGACTGATAAGCAGAGTAATTCAGAGGAATTGTTGGTTTGTATGATTATTTTGTTAGTCCCAGCTAATATCTGTTAGGACTATCAGATTAGTATTTTCTATAAGTTTTTAGAGAGTTGACTGTTTCCAATCCCTTCTAAAATCTTAAGAATTTTTGTCAATTCCACTAAATCATTGTAGTTCTTTTGAGTCACAACGGATGATCAAAACTTGGGATTTAGTGTCTGCATCTCTTCAATTAGTAGACAGCGGGGCTGTAATGCTCCAAACCTAATAGACACCATGTTGATAGTTACTTTTGCTTGCCACTACTTATGTGAGAAACTTGGTCTAAAGACCTTGCACCTTTCATGACAGAACGTTCTTACTATATATCTTAAAACCTATCGATATTCTACCCCCCATCATAGGAATTATAATACAATTACTTTTATGAAAATGTCAAAACATTATTACTCTATGTCGCAAAGGCTATCCAAATTCAATTATCCACCTTAATAGGAATTGACAATACAAAGACTTGTATGATTACCCATTACAAATTTCGTTCAACTTTGTAACTTTAGTCTTATTAATACAGTTGTGAAGATTCAGTAGAAAATATAAACTATGATTCCATATCATTGAATAAGTTACACATATTTCAATGTTAGTCGCACTAGTTTCATCTTCCAGCATATGCACCAACAACTATGAACCTACAGGCTACACATTACCAACAGTATGAGTATTATACAATCCATTATCATACATACTAAAAAGAAGAAAATATTATATGATGATCTAGCACAAAGTTTCAATTATATGCTCGGGCTAAGTACTAATCAACATTTGTGAAGATACTACCATCTTGTCACCTAGTATGGTATGATTTTGAAAACTGAGGAAATTTAAGGGCCTCCGCTTCTGCCAGTACCAATTGGGTAATAGACTAACACAGTTAGTAGCGGATCGATACATCTTATTCCAGGGGAATTTTGACTATGGATCACTTGTACCTAGTTAGATAACCTAGAAGGTTTATTCAAATATATGACTTGTACTAATGTAAAAAAGTATAGATCTAATTGATTATCACTTATGAGATTAGGTCACCTCTTGGTGAAAAGACCCAAGATGATATTCGGGAAACAAAGAATCACTTAGTAATTATTTTGAGTTATTTTTGAGAGACAGCACTTCTCTACCTCCTTTTGTATAACTCATCGTTAGGAGTTCCTGAACTGTAAATGGAGGAATCGAAGCATAACAATTTGTAAGACAATGGTTAGTCGACTCACCTAACGCTATTCCATGAGAGATTCCGATTCATGGACTGATCGTATATGATTAGATAACTTCAATTGTACATTGAGATATATGACCCGCAATGATGTGAAGAATGTGGTATTAGTTGCTTAACACCTATAAAATACAATTATTATTAAATGAAAATTTCAGATCATGATTTTCGAGAGACAGAGCATTAATTGACAGTTATTTCGACAAGCTATTTGGTGATAGTGTTCCTCTACCATTGTGCACATAACTCATCACTAGAGGTTCATGAACCTTAAGTAAAGCAATTGCAGTCTGATGGGCTATAAGATAATGGTTAATTGACTCAACTAACACCATCTGCATCAAGTAGCTCAAGACCTTGATCACATGATCATTTACCCAAGGTCTTGAAGTCTATATTTAGATCATAATAGTTGACCCTTCGGCTCCACTTGTCAGAGAATATTTTTTTGTAAGATTAGTAGAGTTTCTATACCCATATCGTATGAGTTAGTTGCATGTCTACTATCTGGAGAAGTGCTGATAATCAATCAGGAAGTCAAGACATGTCCCTTGGACTTCAATAGTCATACACTTTTGATAGAATGATGAGATATTTCTACTCTGTATAGTACCCAATGATCAGAACTGCCACTAGGAAGTTAGATTTGTAAGCACATGACTGGTTTATCTCACTATATATATATATATGCTACAACAAACTTTCCTATAAGGTATAATCCCTTTAGTTGGTACTAGATAGACATGCAATATATATAAATAAGTTACATTTCTTCTAATTCCACCAATGAATAAACTGAGTTTTTCAAACATTAATAAATGAGAAAGAAACCCGCCAAGGCAAAACAACCATAGATGTGCAATGAGGGGGGCAATGCCTTTTTATATATTCGCATATTATATGCTATGGGAAGGCCATTTATTTTAATTTGTGAATTGAATTTGTTTTATTGATTTCTTATTCAGTTCAATCATCGTAGCGGTTTGAATTCAGAATCCAAAAGTCATTTCTATAACAATTAGATTTCTTAGAGATTATTCATGATAGAACAATTCAAACAAACTTCTATTTGTATGTGCCTATTTTTACTAATCCTAATTAATATATGCTAGGGACTGATCAAGCAAAGCAATTCAAAGGACTTGTTGGTTTGTATGATTTCGTTAGTCCCAACTAATATCTACTAGGACTATCCAATTAGTATTTTCTATAAGTTTTTGGATAGTTGACCTATCCCTTCTAAAATCTTAAGAATTTTTGTCAATTCCACTGAATCATTGTAGCTCTTTTGAGTCACAAGGGATGATCAAAATTTGAGATTCAGTATCTGCATCTCTTCAATCAGTAGACAGAGGGGCTGTAATGCTCCAAACCTAATAGACACCATGTTGATAGTCACTTTTGCTTGCCACTACTTATGTGAGAAACTTGGTTTAAAGACCTTGCACCTTTCATGACAGAACGTTTTTACTATATATCTTAAAACCTATCTATATTTCACCCTATTCAAGCACCAAGCACCCCATCATAGGAATTATAATATAATTACTTTTATGAAAATGTCAAAATATTATTACTCTGTCAGAAGGGCTATCCAAATTCAATTATCACCTTATAGGAATTGACAATACAAATATTTCTATGATTACCCATTATAAATTTCCTTCTTCAACTTTGTAAATTTAGTCCTATTACTATAGTTCCAAAGATTCAGTAGAAAATATAAACTATGATTTCATGTCATTGAATAAGTTACACATATTTCAACACTAGTCGCACTAGTTTCATCTTCTAGCATATGCTCCAACAACTATAAACCTACAGGCTACACATTACCAACAGTATAAGTAATGTGCAATCAATTATCATACATACTAAAAATAAAAATATTATATGACGATATAGCACAAGGTTTCAGTTATCTACTCGGGCTGAGTGCTAATCAACATTTGTGAAGATACCACCATCCTGTCACCTAGTATGGTATGATTTTAGAAATAGAGAAAGTTTAAGGACCTCCTTGCTGGGTTGAGAGTTGACTAATCCACACCCCATGATGGTAATAATAATGATGATGGGGTTATATTGGAGATATGCAGGAATATAGATGAGATATCCAAATGATGTAAACAATTTGATCTCAGCTCATGGGTGCTGAGATCCAACTGTTTACATCATTTGGATATCTCCCCTACATTTCTGCACATCTCCAATGTAACCCCATCATCATTACTATTACGATCATGTTTTGGGGGGGGGGGGGGGCTTAGCCACCTCTCGACCCAGTTTTTTCTTCTCGTGAGGAGGCCCTTAAACTTCCTCTGTTTCTAAAATGGCTTAGATCAAACTGTTTACATCATTTGGATATCTCGTCTACATTCCTGCACATCTCCAATATAACCCCATCATTATTACTATTACCATCATGGGGTGTAGATTAGCCAACTCTCAGTCCAACTTTTTCTTCTAGTGAGTAAACCCTTAAAATTCCTCTGTTTCCAAAATCATACCATACTAGGTGACAGGATGATGTTGGTATCTTCACAAATGTTAATTGCCCGAGCAAATAATTGAAACCTTGTGCTATATAAACATATAATATTTTTCTTGTTTTTAGTACGTATGATAGTGGATTGCACCGTAGTCGTACTGTTGATAATGCGTAACCCGTAGGTTTATGGTTGTTAGAGCATATGTTGGAAGATGAAACTAGCGCGACTAGCGTTGAAATATGTGCAACTTATTCAATGATGTGGAATCATAGTTTATATTTTTCTGCTGAATCTTTGGAACTATAGTAATAGGACTAAAGTTACAAAGTTAAAGGAAATTTATAATGGGTAATCATAGAAGTATTTGTATTGTTAATTCCTATAAGGTGGATAATTGAATTTGGATAGCCCTTGTGACATAGAGTAATAATGTTTTGACATTTTCATAGAAGTAATTATATGGGGTGCTTGAATAGGGTGAAATATAGACAGGATTGTCATGAAAGGTGCAAGGTCTTTAGACCAAGTTTCTAACATAAGTAGTGGCAAGCAAAAGTGACTATCAGCATGGTGTCTATTAGTTTGGAGAATTACAGCCTCTCTGTCTACTGATTGAAGAGATGCAGACACTGAATCTCAAGTTTTGATCATCCCTTGTGATTCAAAAGAGCTACAATGATTCAGTGGATTTGACAAAAATTCTTAAGATTTTAGAAAGGATAGGAAACAATCAACTATCAAAAACTTATAGAAAATACTAATTGGACAGCCCTAACAGATATTAGATGGGACTAACAAAATAATCATACAAACAAGCAAATCCTCTGAATTGCTCTGCTTGATCAATCCCTAGCATATATTAACTAGGATTAGTAAAAATAGTCATATGTAAACAAAAGTTCACTTGAATCGTTCTGTCATATATAGTCGTTAAGAAATCTCAATGGTTGTAGAAATGGTTTTTGGATTCTGAAATCAAACAGCTACGATGATTGAACTGAATAAGAAAACAATGAAACAAAATCAATTCACAAATCAAAATAAAAGGCCTCATGGCATATAATCTGCTAATATATAAAAAGACATTGCCCCCTTCATTGCACATCTATGGTTGTTTTGCTTTGGCAGGTCTCTTTCTCATTTATTAATATTTGTAAAGCTCAGTTTACTTATCGGTGGAGTTATAAGAAATGCAAACTTATTTATATATATTGTATATCTATATTGTACCAACTAAATGGATTATACCTTATAGGAAAGTTTGTTGTAGCATATTTTTTTTATAGTGAGACAAATCAGTCATGTGCTTACAAATCTAACTTTCTAGTAACAAATCTGATTATTGAAAATGTGAGATACAGTAATTAAACAATAAGTGTTATTTGAAAAATAATCTTACAGAAAATTCTGAAAATTTTAAGAATTTTTCGGGATTTAAACGAAGTTCGTATGAAATGTTTAAGGGGATAAATCAGTTAGACTTGAAGTAAGCCTGCTTGGAATATCACTGAAGTACTAAAGTGAGAGTTAATTGAGTAAATTAACCTAAGGTTGAAATCATTTATCCTAAGTTATAAAAACCTAAAACCTATTGCCTGAACCTCTTCTTTTGTCGTCTCTTATCGTCGCTCTCCCTTTCCACGCGGCGCCGACGCTACTGCTTATGGGTTGTCGCCCAAGCAGCCATTGCCAACTCCGATGTTGCCACACTGGCAGATGGCGTGCACAATTGAGTCCTCTCCCGATCCTGTCTCTGTTTCTCCTCGCCCCACGCCGCTGACCCGTGCCCTAACTCCCGATTGTCGCCCTCTTCAACGCTGGCGCCAATTGTCGTCTCTCTAGTACTCTCCTCCCGATATAGTCATTGGTTGTGTGAGAGACCGTTATCGCCGACCCTCCTTCGGACGCGAGTAAGAGCCGCCGACCTCCTGCGTTGTCCCCTCCCTTGCTCTCAAAGTCGTGTCGCCTCCACTTAGCATCGTGTCTGGGCTAAGGCTACCGTCATTGATCGCTGATCACCGATGTGGCAATGTCGTTGTCCACACTGTGCCACCTCTTCGCCAGTGCTGTCCTGCAGCCACTGCCCATTCCTTCCACTTCAGTCGTCAGTCAGCATGAGTCATCGCGGAGAAGAAGCTACAGGGAATTTGATTCGAAACTAGTGTTTAGACGTGGGATTAGTTCAACACAATTTGAGGTGGATAGTTCCTGCTTGTCTTCTTTAAATTTTTGACCTCAGTGCATGATTCTGTTAATTGCATTACTTGTGTAGTAGCTATTTTTACCTTGATATCTACTCTATGTTACTTCTTGACTTTGACCTTTTATTATTTGATCTTGTATTTTGATCTATTTTGGCATTAATGCAATGCAACTTGAAATTCCAGCTTGCGTTGGTTATACATGTAAGATATTACCAAACCATAGCGTAGTTGTGACCATATGCTCGGGCATTTACACCATACTATATGGTTATATACTTAGGCTCGTGCCTATACGTGTTAGATATTATACTATAGCAAGTGGTAAAGTATTCTACTAGATTATCTATTTCAGACTGTCATCTGGGACTATTTGAGTATGACCTCCTTGTTTTAGTGTATATATGATGATACCATAGAGTTAGTTGAGATATTACGACTAAATGACTAGTATTCTCTTGATGAGATTGGTTGATTGTTTTGGTTGTTGTTGTTATACTTATTATATGCTAGTGAAACCATACCATAGTGTAGCTAGCAGAGTTCACTCTTGAATGTAATTGTCATGCTTATTATTTTTGGTTTGTACACTTATACATCCTATCTACTCACGGGATCATCCGTGGTATAACGTTCACCTACAGATAGTGACTGTTTACTGCCCACAGGACTATCTGTGGTAGAGCGTTCTCCTGTAATTAGTGGCTAGGGAGCTAGGTAGCTACCTCATCCTATCCACCCACAAGACCATTCGTGGTAGAGCAATCTCTTGCGGACAGTGATTAGTTATATATCCTAACTACCCACGAGACCCATTTGTGGTAGCATGTTGTGTTAGTCAGGACTTGTTATATGCTAGTTATGAATATGTTTGTGCAGGTTTGGATGTACTATCTGTGTACTACCAATTTATTAGTTATACCTAGTTAAGCAGGTTAGTGGAGGGTTATATAGTGGTTTATCCTTTTGTTAGCAGTTGATTATATTGGTGCTTTTACTGTGGTAGTAAGTATTTCTTTTAAGACTATATTTCCCTTGATCTCCTTACACTATATTGATCATGCACTATCTATCTTATACCCACTGAGTATTTTGTACTCACTGCCCCTTGCTTTCCCTTTATTTCCAGATTAACAAGTAGAAGATGTGTTTTGTCGATCAAAGGTCCGTCTTATTGCTTTGTATTTGCATTTGGTTTTGTTTGTGGTTTGTAGTCTTGTCGTGTATTTTTATTCAATTGTGATGTTTGTTGTGTTAAGCCGTGCCAGCACACAGTCCCTTTTAATTTTCATGTTACGAGTGGATTGTGTAAATCCCTCTATTTGTGTTGTGACTGTGTTTTATATCTTCCGTTGTTCTTTTAGGTCTGTGTTGTGGACTTATATTATGTTGTATCGTATATTGTCACTAGGACCGTCTATTCTGTCGGACAAGTATACCTCCTGGGCATGATAGTAGTAATTGCAACTATGAATCTGCCTAAATGTGAAATTCTGGTCAAGAAATGAAAATGATTAACTAACCTTTTTGTTCTGCAAGGATAAACAGAAGAGCTTTTAAGAGTGGTAGCAAACTGGATCTTATGCTCTCTGAGATTTCAGATTCCTTCAAAGTGGTACATGATTTGGGCAGCTAAGATATCGACCCAAGTATCAGGAAGGCCAGGAAGGCACCAATGCATGCAGTCCTGTCCCCAGATCGACACCGCATCCTTCTTGCCCAACCAGATTGCTGGATGCGCGTCAGATCTGAACTCACTCAAGTGAGTCAGGTTTAGTAAACTTATACTTGTGCCGTGCAATGCTTGTTGAATCAAAGAATTTACTTCCCTTGCTTCTTTATTCACTCCCTTATTTTTAGGGTCAAACCATGAATCAAGCTGTTGAGGAAATTAGACAAAACTATTATAACATCATAAACTATTATCCACCGAATAAGTTCTTTAATATGTCAAAGTACAACACAAAAGTGAAAATATACCTCCTCTTCTCTTAGTAGGTCACTCGACAAGCAACTACCATTATGGTCCCATTCCCCTCTGAAGAAATGCCTCGGCGATTGAGTACGCCAAAATTTGATGGTCTTTTTCGGGACTTCTTTCTCAATATAAGACATCGTACTTTTAAGGACAATCTCAAGTCCAGCAAAGATTCCAAGTGGAGGGTCTACTGGTTTTCCTCCCTTGTAAAATACAAGTGGCGTCTCCTTCGGAAATTTATCAGCACCCCACCTATTCCAATTAGATATTTCAATTCGTGGTCGAATATCATAGGCGATCAGGAATTCTGAAATTTATTTACTCAAGACTTAGATGAAACTATCGGGCTTGAAATAATAACAGTTTGTTATGTATAGGGGTGATAATAATGGCTGCCTCAATCTCATATAGATATGGTTTTCAGGGCATTATAAACCATAATTAAACCAGAAGTTTTCAAATGCATGCATTAGAATATTTCTCAACTGGTCAACATGAGCAAACAACAACAATAAGCAAATGTCTAGAATGAAATAGCATTAATTGTGTATATGACTCGAAAGAATGAAGGTAAATAGATGAGTAATGGAATATTACCAATGACCAGTATTCAGGATCAGAACATCATAGAACTTGGTGACAATAGCCCAATCATCTGCAGGTATATCAACATCAACTTTATAGATTCCCTTGATTCCATCTTTACCTAGCTGAGATGAACTATCCACAGGCTGCCACCTTTAAGAATGTAAGTACGACAAAATTACCACATCGTAATGAGAGGGAAAAAAATCCATTGTCAAAAAAGATGGACAATATTGCAAGTAATTACACAAGCACAGAAACACATGTTGTCGTTGGCCTTGATGGAAACATTTAATATTACTGATCCATGCCTGAAATTTCCATTAAAAAAACAAAACTTGCTTAAACAATATGTTAGGCCACAACAGCATGAATATGATTATGGATTAAATGTCTCGCTAATAGAGCCTTTCTGAAATTAGGATTAAAAATACAATAGTCATGACAACCTTAAAGTTTCACATATCCAGTTAAGTTGTGCAGCCTTGATAATTGCAATAGCTTGTTTCAGTTACAACTATTAGACTTCCTCTATATATCGTATAAAGTAATATCAAATTGTGGCCCAAATGAGATGCAAGAAACAATGGTGACCATGGATTCGATATAGAAGTAAGAATCACTAATTGAAAGCCACCATAACCCCAAAGGACTTATCTGAAGATGATTTACAGCATATATACACTTGATTTTATCTTTCTTTCTGGAAAGTCTATCAGAGTTTTGGAGACATGCGAGTCTTACAGAGATGAACTGCTGTTAAAAAACAAAGAGGTCATTTTACTTCTAGAAATTATTATTTATTACTAATGAAGCAAATTTGTGTGTTTGTCCACAGATATCAACTAGTATTCAAAAAAGAGGTCATTTGACTTTCAGAAACTAATACTAATGAAGCCAGTCTTTGGGAATTCGGATAGTTAGCTTCAGCTTTGTCCATCAATTTTTTTTCCAACAATTAAATAAGTCTGTTTTCTGCTGACATACAGATCTAGATGTTCATTCCAACTTAATTATGCAACCCTACACTCCCATTACAAAAGAATTCATAAATCGAATCAAATGAAGAAGGCATTATCACAAGTCTAGGTCAAACAGAAACCACATGGGAGGCATGTGACCTGAGACCTGCAAATTTAAATCGCCAAAAAAGAGAGATAAAAAAAATTGGCCGTACGTACGTATAATTCGCGAGCAGAACAGCGCGATGGTAAGCCACGACGACGTCAAACTTGGGAAAGTAGCCACCTCTCCACGCCCTCTTCCGCTTCCACTTCTTCGCCCCGCCATCAGCCGACCTGAGAGTGCAAAGGAAGGCCACCAGGAAATTCTCGTTCAGAGAATCACCGACGAAGCCGATCTTCTTTCCCCTCACGGATCCGAGGAACGCCGCCGGGTCGATCCGCGGAACCGGCGCGCCGCCGCAGCGGTCGGGGATCCAGGCCCAGGAATTGATGGAGTCCATGCCATCGCGCGCGTTGCGGAGGCAGTTCCAGGCGTTTCGGTGGAAAGGGCAGGAGGCGTCGTAGAGAGGGGCGGTGAGAGTCGAGCGACGCGCCCATCGGCCGGCGGAGAGGTCGATCGGCGAGGCGCCGCAAGGAAACGATGTCCGGAGGGGGCGGCGGAAGGGGGAGGAGGGGAGGAGGAGGAGGAGGGAGACGGCGTAGAGGAGGGGGAGGGCGAGGGGAAGAAGGAGGATGGCCGGGAGGGGGAGGCGAAGGTAGTGGGAGAGTGGAGTCCCAGTACGAGACTGTTGACCCATTTGGGTTTG
This sequence comes from Zingiber zerumbet, assembly GCA_037833815.1. NCBI lineage: Eukaryota > Viridiplantae > Streptophyta > Magnoliopsida > Zingiberales > Zingiberaceae > Zingiber > Zingiber zerumbet. The sequence continues at coordinate 1,296,315 of JBBMJZ010000104.1, read as the reverse complement.
GTGCGGTTCAGTTACGAGCTCGAATCAGATATAAAAGCCAGAGGAGGACACGACAACCTTTACGGCCGGACGATCAAGCTAGATTTAATTTTCACCGTCAATTTAAAAAATAATAAATTAAGATTTTTTAAAAAAAATATAGAAGATTTAACTTATAGAGAAATATTGTAATTCAATAAATAAAAAAATAATTGTATGTTTAAAATTCTTGAATGCTATTTTAAAAAAGGTGGTGGGAAATAAAGAAAAAACAAGATAGCTCCCAGCGAGGATCGAACTCGCGACCTTTCGCTTACGAAGCGAACGCACTACCACTATGCTATGGAAGCAACTGTTTTAATGAATTGCCTATAATAATATTATGTATAAAATTAACATGAGAGAGCGTATGTTTCCGAGCATCACGTGAGGCATATGCTTCCGAGCGAACGAGAGTGAGAGAGAGCGGGGCGTACGGAATGGGCAACACGAAGGCGCGAGCGACGACAAGGAAGACGAAGAAGAAGGGGAGACCCTCCCTCTTGGACCTTCAGAGCCGAAGCCTCCGCCTCCAGCAGGAGCATCACCGCGATCCTAGCTCCGATGGCGACAATCGAAGAACGGCAGGCGATCACGAAGATTCCAACCAGGGGAGGCGCGAGAAGAAGCTCCGCCCCGTTCTTCTGCTTTCCGACAACCCTAACGCTGATTCGGCTGCTGCCCGCTCTGAATCGGACGATGGAAGAACCCGAAAGGTCGGCCTCGTCCGGAATGATCCCCAGGTAGTTTGATTTCGATTCATTCGCTTCCCTTACCTCTCTCTCTGACTGCTGGAATGCTGATCCTTGGAGAGTAAATTGTGAATTTCGTGGTCCGTAAACAATTAGTTGTATTATAAGAGGCTTGAGTGGCAAACCTAATGCGGATTTACTTTCTGGTACGATTCCGTATCTGGATCGGAAATCTTTGCGGACTTCTCGGGTGGGGCATTTCTTAGATTTGCGGGATCCTTGAATACCGTTCTTTTTTCCTTTTTTTCTTTTCATCTTTGACTGCATATTTAGAGATATATATATATATATATAGAGAGAGAGAGAGAGAGAGAGAGAGAGTGAGTGAGTGAGTGAGTGTGTGTGCAGTGGGCTTGATTTGTCAACCTTCTAGTAATTTTTTTTTTCTTGCAAGAAAAAAGATAATCTTTTTGTTTTTTTCTCTATCAAGGTGATCTTTTTTATCTCTTTTCAAGTGTTTTTCTTTCCTTCTTGCTGAGATGGTCTGGGTCATTTCCCTTGTTTCAGGCACAGAGGCAGAATCCTACACCGAAAGTGACAGATCTTCCACAAGGTTTGATGCCTCGCTCGTGCATCTGTTTTGTGAATACCTTTTTGTGATAATTTTTTGTGCATTATTGCCATCAGATTATGGACCCCCTACATCATTACCGGACAAAAAGTTATTGGTTTTCATCCTTGATAGATTACAGAAGTGAGTGCTGTGCTTGTTTGTTTGATTCTCGCCTGCACTCTGCCTACTTCCTAATTCTGTAGTTTAACCGATGTGCATGTTCTGTTCAATTATGTATCTTTTCATTAGATTTATTGGTTTCTTCTCATCGCATCAGAAAAGATAGTTATGGAGTCTTTGCGGAGCCAGTTGACCCTGAGGAGGTGCGTTGTGTTTTAAATATGGTTACCTTATAGACACGGGGATTGAAAGACATCTTGGTTGGACATTACATCAGCTTCCAGATTACCATGACATTATCAAGCATCCCATGGATTTTGCTACCGTCAGAAAGAAAGTTTCAGATGGAGTTTATGGCAACCTGGAGCAGTTCGAGGTCAGTTACTAAGAATATTTGAATGTCAAATCGTTTTCTACTACTTGTTGGCATGTCTTGACATTTTTTATGCTTATCTGTGGTGTTCTTTTTTGTTGATCCCTTTTTACCAAGAAATTCTTATTAAATAACAAGCAATTCTAGATACATCAAAAGTTAAAATGCAGACTAACTCCATTGCATTTCTTCCCTTTTGGAGGTGCCACTGATAAGAGCGTCTAGTTCCTTCTTTCTCATTGGCTTGCACGTTAGCTAACTCTTTTACTGATTTTGCCCAATATCTGATTCACTTTGCAGTTACCAGCTAGTTTCTTTGTCTTTTGAGATAGTCCTCATCATGCTGAAAATGAAGACTAGGAATGAACAAGTCAACTTGCAGCATTGTGCTTTTTTGGTACTTTTGTCAAGATGTCAAGATATAAGTAGAACTGTAGTAAAAGTCTAATAGTTGAAAGTTGGTTCATTTATCTATTTTTTGTCTTTCTACTCTGCTTGTGATATATCATAGTGCGAATTGTGCACTATAATTTATTAGCATAGAACTTGACCTCATTTTTCTTATTAATTTGGTTTACGTAATGAAGAATATGTGGGGTTCTAGAAAATTTCTGGCTATGGTTGCTCAGGCTATTGAACTTTTTTAGATCTAAAAGTAGACTTGAACAACCAGCACTGCTTTGTAGTTTTTTTCCCAACTATTACTACTCAGAAGCTGCATGTTAGATATTGCTTTCTTGCTTCTATGCCGATGCAAATTATTATTGGTTCTTATTGAGTTCAATGGCAAACCCAAGAGTCCTGCTACTTAAAACACAGTGTTAATTGCTTCTATGTAGTTGCAGCTCTTTGACCTTGGTCATCTGTTCGCTATTGAAGTTGTTTTTTATTCCTTTTGATGATGAATCAACCCGACTACAGCCTATATGATTCTAAAAGTTTTAGACATCTATTTTTAATTGATAGATTTGGCACATTCTGACTATTGTTAAATGGGATAAGACAAATGGAAGTAACAATAGATATTAATATTTTAGTCATTCCGAAGTATTGATGGCTACACTTGTTCCCCCAAAGATTATATTATGTTACAGTTCAACATAAGAATATGTTCCTTAGATGATACAGCTTGCATGTTGGTTTATGTTGTCAGATCGGTTATTATTAAGTACCATCTTTATAATTGTGAGCAGGCTTTTTGAAATATGAGAAATGTAATTATTTTATTGGTGTATGACTTGGCATATCTAGCAAATAATAACAGTTGTTCTTTGCTGTAGCATTGGCATAAGTAAATACTATTATTGTCCTTTAATAATAATATGTTAGATGACTAATAGAACTTACTTTATGCAAGCATATGGTAGCATTTTATATGTTGCCACTATTTACTGTTGTAAGTTTCCTTTTCTAAGAACTTTTGGTGTCATAGATCTCCATGGGCACTTCCCTATGACGCTACATTTTCTTGCATTTATAATGATACTGTGTGGATGTTGAGCTGGGGAAATTAGTGTATCATGAAAAGCTGATAATAGTTCTAGAAAGAATGAATTCATCTTGTAGAAAAGTATAGTAACTAAAAAGTGAAACACAAACTAAAAGATCCAGTTAATTACTTGGATTTCTTTGGTTCAATCTCCAATCTCGAATCTTTTTTCCTTTTTTTTGGCTTCCTGATTCTACAAGCTATTTATTCAAGCATGACTCAAAAACTTTGATTTGTCTAAATATTGGTCTTTTGATGTTTTAATCTCCAATTGATTAAGACGTTTGAGAACCTTTCACACATAACAATGAACCATTTTTCTCTGGTAATCATATCTTTAAGCTCCTTGAATTGGCAGGTTGCTATTAGCATGGACTTTATTACCTTATAATTCTGCAAACTTGTCATGTGATAACCAATTCGGCTATGCCCTTAGGGCACTTTATTATCATATAAGAAGCTTAGCAAGAGAAAAATACATTCTGAAATTGGTAGAAGGAAACAACACTGTACACTGTACCATCCATTGGTTATCTTACATCTGTTCTTATCTACTCTGCTCATCATATTTAGTAGCATAGTGCATTAGTGTTTTAATATTTAGAAAAATCTATGAAAGGGTTCCAGAACAATTCATGTAGATGGTTTTCAGAAAACAAATGGAGTATCTACTGATTATATTTGTGAATGATGAGTAACAATGGCATGTATGATGTATAATATATTGATGGAATAAAAGAATGTATTAGAATGTAGTTACTAGTAGTGTTACTATGAATTAGCTTAAAGGAATTGCTGTACATCAAACTTCATCCCGATCACATTGTTCTCATGCTTGAAAATGGTAAGATAACAATGTTGTAGCATGTTTCATCTACCGCTGTCGTACTGTTTTATCATATTGTACTTCATTTGTTGTTCTTTGAGGTTTGGGCATTTTTTGCTTGAGACCCTTCATGATTAGTCTGAAAATTTTGCACTTGTATTTTCATGGTTTGCAGAACGATGTCTTCTTAATCTGCTCAAATGCAACGCAGTACAATGCATCAGACACAATCTACCACAGACAGGTGTCGGATGTTTATCTGTTTGTTTCATTGATTTTTCAGCATTGCCATATGCACTGTATTATTTCTATGTTGATAGGTATTTTGTCTGTATAGGCTCGGGCTATTCAAGAACTAGCAAAAAAGAATTTTTACAATCTAAGACAAGAACGTGATGACAATGAACAAGAACCAAAACCGGCACGGAGAGGCCGGCCACCAACTAAAGATATTTTCAAGAAAATAGGTCGTCCACCTAGTGTTGATGCCAGAGATACTCGTTACTCAGTCAATGTCTCACCTGATTTATCACAAAAGGTATTAGATAAGACCACCTTAACTAACTTACCTACAAAAACTTGTGGCATTCGCAATACAGAAGCTCATAATTCGAACAGGAATGAAGATACTTCAGGTTTACTTCTCAAATTTTGTGTGACAGAAAATCATCACCATTTGCAAATATCAACTGTTTGACTGTTCTGTCTGGGTTTTTTTTTGTAGGCTCTGCCATAAAAGGCGGCACATCAAAATATTCAAAGAAGTCCGTTGTTATAGATGAAAACCGTCGTAATGTATATACTGAACCTCAGCGGCCGTCAGTGTTAACAACATTTGATGGAGAAAGAAAGCAGCTAATTCCTGTAAGTTTTAAGTCAGAATCCAATATATAAGCTTTGTCTGTGCCCATTATTCAGTGTCTAGTGATTTGGTTATTTTATCCCCAACATTTTTATAACTATGTAATAGCTATATTCACTACAACTGTCAGAGTTGGAAGATTATTTCAAGACTTACATCCTTTCCCTTTAGTCATACTTTTGACCCTTTTAAATCTTGGATGCCATGACATAATATCTCAATAAATCATCTACTAACAAAGTTGACGGTGTCTCAATGTCAATCAGGTCGGCCTTTACACGGAGCATGCATATGCCCGGAGCTTGGCACGATTTGCTGCAAAATTTGGTCCTGTTGGATGGGAAATTGCTGCTAGACGAATTGAACATGTTCTTCCTCGTGGGACCAAATTTGGCCGGGGGTGGGTTGGAGAGAAAGATGCACCATCACAAATGTCTCAGCCGCCCCTGATATCGATATCTCCACATTCTTTCCAGCCAGAAAATACACCTTCCACGAGTGCATCCATATCAGAAAATGCAGTAGATGACACAGAAAATGAAGTTAAAGCAAGATCAACTCCATCAGCTACCCCATCTTCCCTCCCTTGTAGATACCTGGATTCTGCCGAGTACAGTACTAGAGATCGAGAAAGTTCTTCGAAACCACAGAGTGCAGTAGGTTTCCATGGTATTTGGCAAAAGGTAGCAAATCAACTTCCAAAAGTAGGCACTATGCAGCCTCCTTTGAATGGCTTTAACACCCCCTTGGGGTTTAATCATCTTTCTCATTCTGGGAGGACTTTCAATGCATCATCACCACCCGGGGACTTTAGTTTTGAGGCAATGGTAATGCATTCTCGAGCACCAACGAACATGCTTCCAATAAATAGCATTCAACCATCAACGAGTAATAGGGTAAATTCAGCTGCTGATCCAAATACAGCTTCCAGCTTTCTTCCTGATGATTCACATGGTTGTCAGAGAACAAGGGAAGCCATAACAATGCCAAGGCCAGTTTCTTTTCCTCACAATCTAAACGTAGGATTTCACCCGACAGGGTCACCAGTTTCAGGTGTTCTATTAGATTCCCAAACTCCCTACCCAAACTTAGCATTGGGACTGTGAAATTGTGTACTCCTTTTCTCATTTCTTTTCCAACCATTGGTAGAAGTTAGAAGAACTGGAGTGCACTCCTATAGTTCAAATAGAGCTTCAATAGTGCAGGTATTTTTAACAGTTATGGAAAATGCCATTGTAAAAGTAGAAGGGCGATTGTACAGATTGATTATTGGTGATATTGATTGTTAACATGATGGCTGATCAGACACAACAAGATGGTTCACTCTCTTGCTGAGAATAATGAAAATGAGTAAATGATTGTCGGTGGTTTTGAGAAGCAATTCTCCATAATTGTAGGAGATAGTAGCTACTTTTTCAATAGAATTGTTTTCTTGTAATATTTTATCCCTAAATTTCACTCTGAAATCCTACCTGTGAAGTGTTTAAGATATTGAATAGTGTTTAAGATATTGAATGCTATTAGTGATCAACTCCACAAACAGAAGTTATTAAAATATCACACCAGTCTTAAGTTACATATTGGTAGATAAACTGTCAAGAAAGCAAGAAACAACAATAAGTAAAGGTTCATTAACTGATAAAAAATAATTCAGGTAGCAGTCGAAGTACAAGGAAATTGTTTTCTCGGTTACTCGATTCATTTCTCTCCTCTTGTTACTTTGAATGCTCATTAGTTGAATTCGATTGAGCATTACTTGGTGTTGTATTAGTAGATGGAGTCGTTGATCCTTGTGAAGTTGCTGAAATTGTACCCTGAAGATTGACATATACCAAAAATATTATATCTGATGCAAATTTAAGCAATTGAGTCCTTGAACTACCAGAGAAGGGAAAGGGTAGGAGAGACTTTACTTACTGTGGCATTAGTTTGATTTGCTGGATTTGTAGGGCCACTGTGGCTCTCAGATGGAGAAACTTGAGTTGATGGCAAGGAGTTTGATTGAGTATTTGCTGCTGTATTCTGAGCTTGTGGAGTGGTTGATCTACCATTTGTTGAAGGAGAAGAAGCCTATTGAATTGTCAGAAAACAAAGATAAGTAGCAAGTCATAGGATGTCTTGAAATTTTGAATAAAATGAACTTGATAAAATATGAGGGATTACATCAATAGTAGTTGAAGTTATCTGAGTAGCAGATGTTGAAGATGGTAGAGGTGGTGTTGAAGTTGATAAACTCTGACTTGATTCTTTATTTTCCATTGTACTTTGGCCCAATTGTGATGTAGTT
>JBBMJZ010000104.1:1278016-1288935 GCA_037833815.1 Zingiber zerumbet | reverse complement strand
GAGAAAGTCAAATGACTAACTCAATGTATCTACGCACAAGTGATATGAATTGAGCAATACTAACAAATATCAACTTACAGAAGTAGAGCCTACATCAATAGTTTTTGAAGATGCTTTAATAATGGTAGATGTAAGAGTGGATGATGACTCAAGAATCTTTTTTGAATCCTCTAAAGTTGAAGCTAATGATGTATCAATTTGTTCTAAATGTTTTGTTATACTTTTAGTTGGTTACAGAGTAGTTTTAGAGGATTGGATAGTCACCACATTATCCTTATTGGATGTGATATCCTACAAGAGCACCATGATAAGTAAGTTAAATACCTAATCAATATTTCCCAGTGCATATCATATGACTGAGTTATTTAATAATATTGACGTTTAAAAGTAAAACTTACATCACTTGGTGAAGTTGCTTGGTTGGTGATAGATGTTAGAGAAGATGGAGAATCGAATGAGGTTGGTGTTGAAGTATTTGACGTTGAAGTTGATAAACTCTGACTTGATTCTTTATTTTTCATTATACTTTGGACCGATTGTGATGGAGGGCCACCTTGGCTTACAAATGGAGAGCCTTGGGTTGATGGCAAGGAGTTCGATTGAGTATTTGCTGCTGTATTCTGAGCTTGTGGAGTAGTTGATCTACCATTTGTTGAAGGAGTAGAAGCCTATTGAAATGTCAAAAAACAAAGATAAGTAGCAAATCATAGGATGTCTTGAAATTTTGAATAAAATGAACTTGATAAAATACGAGGGATTACATCAGTAGTAGTTGAAGTTATTTGAGTAGCAGATGTTGGAGAAGATGGTGGAGGTGGTGTTGAAGTTGATAAACTCTGACTTGATTCTTTATTTTCCATTGTACTTTGGCCCAATTGTGATGTAGTTCCAATGGACTGAGTAGAAGTCAATTTGTCATCATTTTTTGTGATGGAATCCCAAAGTGAGAAAAGAGAAAGTCAAATGACTAACTCAATGTATCTACGCACAAGTGATATGAATTGAGCAATACTAACAAATATCAACTTAAAGAAGTAGAGCCTACATCAATAGTTTTTGAAATTGCTTTAGCAGCGTTAGATGTGATAGTGGATGATGACTCAAGATTTTTTTTTTAATCCGCTTTAGTTGAAACTAATGGAATATCAGTTGTTCTAAATTCTTCGTTGTACTTTTAGTTCACGGCATAGGAGTAGTTTTAGAGAACTCTAAAGCCACCACATTATCATTCTTTAATTTGAAATCCTACAAGAACATCGTATGAGTAAGATAAATAGATAATCAATGTCTCCCAATGCATATCATATGCCTGAGTTATTTAATAATATTGATATAAAAAATTAAAACTTACATCACTCGATGAAGTTGCTTGGTTGGTGGTTGATGTCGGAGAAGATGGAGATTGGAATAAGGTTGGTGTTGAAGTCTTTGACGTTGAAGTTGATAGACTCTGACTTGATTCTTTATTTTCCATTGTACTTTGAACCGATTGTGATGTAGTTCCAATGGACTGAGAAGAAATCATTGTGTCATCCTTTCTTGAGGTGGAATCCTACTCAAGTGAGACAAGAGAATGTCAAATAACTAACTCAATGTATCTCCGCACAAGTGATATGAAATAAGTAATACTAAAACAAATCAACTTACAGAAGTAGAGCCTACATTAATAGTTTTTGAAGTTGCTTTAGTAGCATCAGATGTGATAGTGGATGATGTCTCAATAACTTTTTTTGAATCCTCTGAAGTTGAAACTGATGGGGTATCAATTTGTTCTATATTCTTTGTTGTACTTTTAGTTGGCTGCATAGGAGTAGTTTTAGAGGACTCTAAAGTCACCACTTTATCATTCTTTAATGTGAAATCCTACAAGAACATCATATGAGTAAGATATATATATATATATATATATATATATATATATATAAACAATGTCTCCCAATGCATATCATATGACTGAGTTATTTAATAATATTGATATAGAAAATTAAAACTTACATCAGTCGGTGAAGTTGCTTGGTTGGTGGTAGATGTCGGAGAAGATGGAGATTGGGATAAGGTTGGTGTTGAAGTCTTTGACGTTGGAGTTGATAAACTCTGACTTGATTGTAATTTTTCTGTTGTACTTTGAGTCGATTGCGATGTAGTTCCAGTGGATGGAGAAGAAGTCAATTTGTCATCCTTTCTTGGGGTGGAATCCTACTCGAGTGAGAGAAGAACAAGTTAAGTAACTAATATAATGTATTTCCATACAAGTGATATGAATTAAGTTATTGAATCCTCAATAAAATCAACTTAGAGAAGTGACCCTAGATAATAGTTTTTGATGTTTCTTCAGTCGAGGTAGGTGTGAGAGAATAACTTGTTTTGCAGCCTCTAAATTTTAAATTGATGATGTCTTAGTTTATTATATATTCTTTGATATAGTTTTAGTTGGTTGTATAAAAGTAGTTTTTGAGGGCTAACTAATCATAACATCATCCTTTGAGCATAGAAAAATCGAGCTTACATCACTCAATGAAGTTGCTTGGTTGGTGATAGATGTTGGAGAAAATCGAGGTTGGGATAAAGTTGGCACTGAAGTCTTTGATGTTGAAATTGATAATTCTGAGTTGATTGTATATTTTTCATTGTACTTTGAGCTGATTGTAATGTAGTTCAAGTGGATTGAGAAGAAGGCAATTTGTCATCTTTTCTTGGGGCAGAATCCAACTCAAGTGTGATAAGAGGAAGTCAAGTAACAAACTTAATGTGTCATCATGCAAGTGATATGATTTAAGTAATTGAGTACTCATTAAAATCAGCTTAAAGAAGTAGAGCCTATGTCAATTGTTTTTGAAGTTGTTTCATTAAAAGTAAAAGGTAGGTGTGAGAGTGGATGATGACTCAAGAGCTTTTTTTAATGTTGTATAAGAGTTTTTGAAATTGATGATGTCAATTTTTTTTAAAAAAAAATTATTTCGTTAGTTGTATAAGAGTTGTTTCTAAGGATTGGGTAGTGCATATCTTTCTTCTTTAATATAAAATTCTACCAGAGAAGGTATGAGAGAGATAACTAGCTAATCCTTGTCTCTCCGTGTAAGTAATATGAGTGAGTTATTTAATTGTTGAGCAATATGGACATAGAGTAGAGCTTACATTACTTCTTGTTGGTGTTTCTTGGTTGATGGTTGGTGCCAAAGGTGTTGATGGTTTTGGATTGATGGTTTTGGATAATCTTGTGTTGGAGTCTTCATTCAATGTATGTTGTTGATTGTACTCAAGTTGATTGTGTTGTAGTTTTCGTGGATTGAGAAGAAGTTAGTTCATCTTCCTTCTTTGTTATAGAACCCTTTAACTGAACGTGATAAGAGGATGTTAAGTATCTAATCAATATATCTTCATATGAGTGATATGATTTGAGTTATTAAATTACTCAATAAGATGAATTTAAAGATGTAGAGGATACACCAATAGTTGTTGAAGTTGTTTAACTAGCGATTAGTGTCTAAGAAGATGGTGACCTAGCAACTTGTTTTGGAGTCTTTGAACTTGAAGATCTTTATTGTACTTGGGGTTGATTATATTGGAGTAATCCTACAGAATTGAGTAGTAAGTCCGTCATTCTCATTTACTACAGAACCCTACTCAAGTATGGTATAAGAAGACAAGTAATTAACTCAAGAGAAGTCAAAATTTACATCAATATAATAGTTGGACTTGCCTGACAATTGATGATGTTTGAGTTGATGTTGCATTTTGCATTGTACTTTAAGCTAATTGTGTTAGTGAAATTCCAGAGAATTGAGTAGAGACTTTTTAATATATGCTTGGTATATTACTTAGAGAGACGCTGAGTAACTTACATCAGGAGCTGCTAAGCTTGCTTGACTAGCAGTAGGTGTTAGAGAAGATGATGGCTTGACAAAATCTTCTCTTGGTACGTCTGAAGTTGAAGTAGATGATGCTTGTGATGGTTTTGCACTCATGTCTGTACTTGGAGTTGATTGTGTTGAAGTAGCTCCAGAGGATTTAGAAGAAGTTGGCCCATCATCCTCCCCTAACTTGGAACCCTAATCAGGTACCATAAGAGCAATATAAATAGCTAACTTAGTGTATCTTTGCACAATTAACGTGATTGACTTTAGAAAGGTAGAGATCACCTCAGAAGATTGTGGTTTGGTAGGATCTTGTCTTGGAAGCTCAGAAGTTGAAGTTGATGATCCCTTGAACAATTCAACTTTATGTGTTTTAGGTTGAGGAACAAAACTAGTAAGGGATTGAATTCCGCTGGACTTGGAAGGCAGAATGTGCAGACTGGACTTCTCTTTTTGAGTTGCTTTGCTTGCAGTGGCATCCTCTTCCTGATCCCCCCTTTCGATCTCCACCTCGTTAAGAGTCTCCACCACTTTCTCCCACGAAGGCCGCCGCGAGATGGCGTGCCACCACCGGCGAACATTCTTCCGGGACTCGAACAGGTGGCCCCACTCGTCGGAGTGAGCGATGTAGTGGGAGTTGGGGAGGTGCGACAGATCGGCGAGGGAGAACTCGTCGCCGGCGAGGAACTCGTAATCGCCTAGTCGCTGATCGTAGGCGTCGAGGACACTGGTTAGCTTTTGCACTCCGCTGACGAGCAAGGCGCGGTCGCAGGGCTCGACGTCGAAGGCAAGGTGGAAGGTCAGGTCCCGGCTCAGGGGTTCGAAGCTCTGCTCCTCGAGCTTCAGCCATTGCTCAATGGAGGCTCTCTCGAGGATGTCTTTTCCCAGGAGATATCGGTTTCCGCGATCCGCGTACTTCTCCGATATGTAACGGCATAGCGCTCTAGATTCTAAAATAATTCATAAAACAGTCATAACAGCCCATAAATATATAATTCCGTAACGGTTCAAATCAGAATAATGAATTTTTCAGCATCTATTTATAATTTTACACAATTAAATCTCATAACAGCCCTTGGGGGCGTTTGGTTAAATGATGGGAATGACTATGGGTATGAGTTTGATAGAAAGATAAAATGGTAATGGGAATGAGAATGAAACCCACCTAGTTATTTGGGTTTGCATGATTCCTAAAAATTTATGAATCATTCCCAAATTATCATTCTCAAACTCATAAACCAAACATTATCTTTTACTATCATTCCATTCCTTCATTCCTAAACTCACCAACCAAACACTTAAATTAAAAAAAACAAAGGGGTAATTGGTAATTTTTCATTTCACAAAATTTCCTTTTAACCCTAATAATTTTTAGAATCATTTCAGTTTACACCTTTTAGTGTAGTTTGTTGAACTCCAATCGATCCATACGTGGTAGGTCGATCAAACCAAATTAACAAGGGAGGTCAGATGAAATGGTTTTCGAAACTCTAGAGAGTCAAAATGCAATTTGCTAAACTTTGGAGGGAGAATGAGAATTTTTGGAAATGGACAATGAGAATAGTCCTTCGTTACCAAATGGCAAAGTTTGTCCATCTTCCCACGCTGTAACCGTTGATCTCGTAGATGCCTGCCCAAGAAAATAGTTATGCATTACGCATTAGCTGAACCCAACTGGTTGAATCGACCGATCCGGTCCGTATTAAACTAATATATGATGTACAATTTTACGAACCTGGAGAGTGAGCAAGTCACGGGCAATATGGTGGCCCGGATACAAGTTTTTAAGCTCGAACTTGACATCCTTCTCGTAGAGGCAAGCAAGAACACGAGACACGTCCGGAAGAATTGGCTTCGCGGAGTAGACCGTCAGTATCGAATCCGCCATACCCGATCATGAATAAGATCATAGGCTACGATTTCAAAATGATGGCCATTAATTTGTGGTTTGTAATGTGTAATTTAGCTTGCTATTTATAGTGATGTCTTCGCATCTCCATTCCAAGCTCTTTCAGGAAGCAAAGTAGATGCTACAAAAAAGAGTGATAGCAACACATCGACGATTTGTAGATTCGATCGTATGCTAGTCTTAATTTTTTCTGCTTTTATCTAAATTCTACACGAATATGGTACATATGAATGTGAGCCACGTCGAAAGTAATTAAGTTTTTTGATCAAATCTTGTTAGTAAGTATCAGAACAACTTAAACAGGTTAAATACTTAATAGTCGTATAAGTTGAAACTAGACGAGAGAAGGAAAAACAGAGAAAACAAAGCGAAAAGAGTAAGTTAATTTTAACTTTAAGTGATAAATATTCTGTTCTTGCCGTTAAAGCAAGCATCAGGTACATTACCAGCCCTTGGTTGGAAGTTAAGAATGATGGTTCTTTTACTTTGATGGTACTAGGAGAATAAGACTAAATTCAAAGTTTAGAATAAAAGTTTGTAGACAGACTTGAAATTTAAGAGCAAGTGTGTGCTCTGAAGTTTCATCAAGACCCCGCTAAGTAATGATAACGACAAAAAAAAAAAGGTGATTATGAAAAATAATTTTTAATTGATTTTAATTAATCAAAATGTATTATATTTGACATTATAATCCATATCAACATTAACATTAATCGATAGTCAAAAATAATATTTTCAAATTCAATACATTCATTATTATTATTATTATTATTATTATTATTATTATATCTTTTCATTATTATTTAGAAGACTTATAAAATTAAACTTTGACTTCATCTATGAAATCATCTAGAAATTATTATTCTCAATCGCTTCATCTTACCTCTGTTTCTATGATGGTATCTGAACGGTGAGATCTACAGACTGATTTTTCCAATAGCATCTTCCTTCATCTACAGTTGCGCTAGGCTTTTCTTCTATTCCTTTGAGTTTTCACAAATCCACTTCCCACCGCACCTCTGTTTTTTTTTACCACACAGCTCCCTTTTCTTCTAGCTAAAAGAGATAAATAGAATTATCAAAATTAACCGGATCAAATTATCAAATTAAATCATATTATTATTTAGATTATTCTAATAATTCTATTATAATTATTAGAATAATTCTCATAATTATTCTTAGAATAATTCTGTTATTTATTAATTGGTTACAAGCTCAAGGATTCTCTGAATCAAAGACTGACTCATCTCTATTTCACAAATATAATGATGGATATATGATATTTTTTCTTATTTATGTGGACGACATTATGATAACCGTCAATGATCACAAGGGTATCACAACTTTATTAAGTCTTCTCAATCAAGAATTTCCTATTCGAGATTTGGGTATTGCTCGTTTTTTTCTTGGTATTGAGCTTATTCCACATGAGGATGACTATCTTCTCTCTCAGAGTAAATACATTACTGGACTTTTTCAAAGAGCCAAAATGGATGGAGCACTTCCGGTCTCTACACCAATTGCTATAAACAACTCTCCAACTTCATCCTCTCCTGCTTTATCTGATCCACATATTTATCGAAGTATTGTTGAGGCCTTACAATATGTCACTATCACACACCCTGATATTACTTTTGCGGTAAATCGTGCTTGTCAATTCATGCATGCCCCAACTGAACAAAATTTGGGATAATGTAAAAAGAATACTTCGCTATCTCAAATGTACTATTCTACATGGTCTTCTTTTATATCGCCAATCGTCTCGAGATTTACATATATATAGTGATGCGGATTGGGCAAGTTCTCCTGAAGATAGACGCTCTACTAGTGAATATGCAATATTTTTTGGACGAAACCTTATCTCATGGAATTCGAAAAAGCAACCTACGGTATCTCGTTCAAGCACTGAGGCAGAATATAAAGCTATAGCAAATACAACATCATAAATTATTTGTCTTCAATCACTTCTCTCTGAATTTCTTCTTGCATCAAATATTACATCAAAAATTTGGTGTGACAATATTGGAGCAACATATCTCATAGCAAATCTAATCTTTCATACTCGTACAAAACATATGGAAATTGATTTTCATTTTATTCGTGAACGTATAGAAACTCAACAGTTATCCGTCTCTTATATTTCTGTTGAAGATCAAATCGTTGATATCTTTACTAAGTCATTGTCCAAACAACATTTCAACAAGTTAGCAAGCAAACTCAATGTCAAAGATCTCCGGTTAAGTTTGTCGGGGGTAAAAGAGATAAAACAAAATTATCAAAATTGACCGGATCAAATCACCAAATCAAATTAAATTAGTATTAGGATTACTCTAATAATTATGTTATAATTATTAGAATAATTATCAGAATTATTCTTAGAATAATTATCAGAATTATTCTTAGAATAATTCTATTATTTATTAATTGATCAATTAATTAAGTACTTTTTAAATATTATATATTATATTATTTAAGATAAATATTAATAAATAATAAGATTTATTATTACTCTCGTATTATTTATTTATTTATTTCTATTTTTTTCTTTAACATGTATAATACAAGCGTTTTATTATCTTATCACGGCACTATGATCCTGGGACCTATGACATGTATAAGTTCAAGTATAGTATATTTAAAATATGTATAATACAAATCGCTTTTGTGACAGCTCATTTGTGCTTATGTGAAACAGTCAAACCACGGGGCACAAACTGGCAGGAGACGGAAGCCCATCTAAACCAATAGGAGATAGATCGAATTTCGAAGAGAAGGAAAGTTTGTTTACCAGAAGTTCTGTGAGTTTGCAAGAAGCTTCAGCCCAACTCCAGCTAGCTCTCCTATTGCAGTACGCAAACAAGAAGATAAGACGAACGACCGTGCAATTGAATTTTTCAGAAAACCCACGCTGACTTGACTTCTTCCTGCCGACGGATCGTGCATACGTTCACGTTGAGCGGTTGAGATATTTATTTAACAAGGCTGGACAACACAACAGATCTCACCATTAATTAATACTGAATCACAAAATTAAATCTTCAAAGAGCTTGTGCAGCAGCAAACAACCATGGCGGAATATGGGCAGACGGCGAGACATGTTGCGCCTGCCGAGCTAGTGGCCGCCCGGCAGTTCACCGTTCCTTACGCCATCAATTTAACGCTCACCAGCACTGGCGGTTTGTTCTCCCCGAACGACCTTTACAAGGTCAAGGACACCAACGGCGACGTGGTGTTCAAGGTGAAGGGCGTCTTCTTCAGCAACCGCTGCCTTCTCCTCGACACCGCCGGCAACCCTCTCCTCACCATGAAACCGAAGGCACGCACAAGGTTTCATCATCAAAATTATATTTTGCCCTTCAAATTATACTCACGCTTGGCCGTTCTTGTTCACTAATTTAGGCATTTTGCTGGCACGGAACATGGAGAGTATTCAGAGGAGACAGCACAAACTCGAAGGATTTGTTGTTCAGCGTGCGAAAGCCCAAGATATTCCAATGGAAGGACAACTTTGATGTGGTCTTGCCCACCAACACCGACAAAGCTGCCCCGTGTGACTTTAAGATAATTTCACGAACCAAGAAATGCACCATTTGTATTGGCCAAACTGATGAAATCATAGCCCAAGTAATTAAGCACAAAAATACATGAATTAACGTTTTCTTTCCTTCCTCGCGGGTTTTGGAATTATTTAATTAATTAACACTGCAGATGCATCGGGAGACTGCATTTTTTGCAAGGGACAAACTTGAAATAACAGTGAACCCGAACGAGGATTTCGCCTTCATTGTGTCGCTGATAGTCATTCTAGAAGAGATCAAGGCAAGTCGTCGTCGTCAGCAGCAGCAACATCATCATCATGGTTAATTAAATACAGCGATAACGGGTGGAGGAGGCGGTGCAGCTTTCTCAATGCGTGCAGCAGCTATGCGAGGAATGAGGATGTTAAGTGCATACATGAACGTTTAATTAATTCTTGTCTAGTATTGCCCTAATGGCTACTTACAGTATCGTATTTGTTTATAATTTTCTGATATATATTCTCATTATTGTCACCTATTATAATATAATATGATATATGTAAAACTCAATAGGTTGTATTTCTTCTGAATTAATAAATTTTAATTATATTAATCAACAGGAGGAGATCATTTACAAGCAAACGACATCTAACTATTCCATCATACATGCTAATTCAGTTTGTTCTGGCTGTACAAGTATAACTTATTTATGATGATAGTTAAATTTTCTCTGGGTATGATTAGACTACGAGAGCTTGTGTATGAATTTCAAAGCACTATTAGTTTTTCTTCTAATTTAGTAGCACCTACACAATTTGATAACATCTAAAATATAATTTGATAGTATTTGTAATTAAGGTTTGTAAATGAGTTAAACCAAGCTAAGATTTGTGGTGTTCAAATTTATTTGATAAAATAACCGAGCCAAGCTAGATCGAGCATAAAATGAATCAAGTCGTTGAGATAATTATTCAAACTTGACTTAAATTTTTTTTTATAGGCTTGAGCTTAGTTCAAAAAAAAAAAAAATTGAACTACCACATTAACGATTCCCCTACAACAGCTCCACTTCATATAGAGGGAGGTTCAATAGGAGCACAGGTAGCAAGCATGTGGCGAGGTGTTTGTGGATGATGAAATCTCAAGAATTCAACCCCTGTATGATATAGACAGAATACCATGCATGCACTTACCATCTGTGTCAAGCCCTGGGGGTGGCTTGAGCTTAGTTCAAAATTGACTTGAGCTTGAGCTTAGTTAGTTTAGATGTTATCGAGCTGTCAATTCATGTTTGTTTAAATATTTAAAACTTTTACATTTTAAGCTTATTCGGTTAGTTATTGAGTTTAATAATATAAATTTATTTATTTATTTTTAATATTTATTTTTTGTTTTTTAATATATTGATAAAAGTTTTATTAATGAAGATGTTTAAGAATATTGATCACGAATATTATTCATCAACATTGTTTATGAACATTAACAAGTTGAACCATATATGTCCAAGTTTGCTTATTTAGTTTAACAAGTTGTTCAAACTCACTTTTTCATTTAATTGATATTATACGTAATGAACGAACATAAACAAACTCTTATTAAGTAGAACATCAAACTTATTTTCGAATAATCAATTTATTT
>JBBMJZ010000104.1:1234959-1247354 GCA_037833815.1 Zingiber zerumbet | reverse complement strand
ATCGGCACGTAGGTCGGGATATGACCTCGGCACGCAGGCCGGGATATGACCTCGGCATGCAAGTCGGGATAGGACATCGACGCGCAGGCCGGGATAGGACATCCGCATGCAGGTCGGGATATGACATCAACACGTAGGTTGAAATATAGCAGCGGCACGAAGACCGAAATACAAGAACGACACACATGTCGGATGGCTATAATGTTGGAATATAGCAAGGCAATAAAGCTGAATGGCGATAACTGCGGGGCCTCAGAAGCCGAAGATGGGTCCGATCGGCAAGGTCAAGCAAAATGCTGGATTGTCGGATCAAACATCGGGCTGTGTTGAACACGAATAGATGTCGAGTCTGGAGGTATGAGTGTAGACAAGTCGATTCGATGGTGGTGTGCTGACCAGTAGGATCTGGCCTAGGGGGTGCCTCCATTAGCGGCATCGGTGGCACCGGTGACGCCGGGCAGCGAGGGAGAAGGAGGCGGTGTGCTAGAGAGGCGGGCGGTAACATGCGTGGGAGATGGCAGCATGCGTGAAGGGCAATGGTGTGCGTGAGGTCGAGCTTGACGACGTCTTCGTAAGGGGAATAGAAAGGGGCAGCGAAGGCAAGGCTAGCAAAGGAGGCTGCTTGTGGGAGAGAAAAGAGAAGATGAGATGTCATTGCCGACTACCGGCCATGTGGTGGGTGGCATGCGTGAGAGGCTCTCGTGGCGTGATAGCGTCGGAGTGGAGAGGAAGAAGAAAAGGGGCGGCCGACAATAGAGATGGTCGAGCGAGCGACGAGGAGGGTAGTGGGCTGTCGGCATGTTGGCGAGCTCAAGCGGAGGCCACGGTAGGGGACGTCGAAGGTGTCCTGGGCCGGCGACATCTGTGCGGCGGAGAAGACACGAGGGAAGAAACCCCCTCGTGAGAGAAAGAGGAAGGAGGGTCCGATCGCGTGAGGCAGCCCCCGGAGGGCGGAGACTTGGTGAGCGGCGGAGGCGTCGATAGGGAAGAGGGGAGGAAAGCGACAGGAGAGCTCTGGTGCCAATCCCCTATGGCGGAGAGGTCGCTGATGAGCACCGGCGGATGCCAGAAAATAGATGGGGAGGCGGTGCATGGGTTGCCGGCGTGGAGAGGGAGGCAATGGAGAAAAAAACCTAGACCCCTTTGTGTGAGGCGGTGGAACAGACACCAAGAAGCCCCCTTTTCCTTGTCTTTAAAGCCCTAAACAGTGGAATGATAAAAATGTCCATGCCTTTCTCCCTAATTACCTTGGGACCCCTTAATACCTTGGTAATTATTATCGATACGTCGGTAAAAGGGATATGCAACTTAGAATCAGAAAATCTGAAAAAACTGAAGCTTTTTTTTAAGTCAGTATTAATGAATTTTCTTATAAAAAAATACTCTATCATAAGAGAAAAAATATATTAAAAAAAATATATAAATAAAAAAATATAAAAAAATATTTAAAAACTGAAAAAAAATAAAAATATATAAAAAATTTAAAAATAAAAAAAAACGTATTAAAAAAAAAGAAAAAAAGACGGAAAAAAGTAAAACAAAAAAAAGAAAAAAAAATAGAAAAACGTAGAAAATTTAAAAAAGGGGAACGTGAAAAGGTAAAGTAAAAAAAATATAAAACAAATATATTTTTTTATTAAGTTAAATCAAATAATATTTGATTATGGCTATAGTTATGATTTATTCCCTAAAATCATATAACTAAATTATATATGATAATTTGAATTGCATTATATTTACTCAACAATGCCTTGTCGAACTCTGCCCGATCTAACCCGACCCAGATTAGGTCAGGCCTCACTTGGCATGCTCCAATAAAGACCGAATTATATCAGGTATGGTTTAAATCAGACCAGACCAGATCAAACCATAGGCGGTGCGGTTCGGCACCTCTAACTTTGTCCAATCATCTTCTCATGATTGAGAATAATAAGAATTTCGTGTCTGGTGGTGCGATCCAGCCAGGCGATTGAATAAGACGTCAATGCAAACAAACACAGAACAGGCTTTCCGACTAATAATCTTGTTTTGTTTCCTGTCAGATCACTATTGGTGGTTTTCTTATGCCGACACCAAGGCTGTGCCTGTCTCCGTATTTTCAGGGACCAGAAACCGAGCGGCAGGACGCGAGACGCCGAGTTCCTCGTCCTTTTTATATCTCTTCGGGTCGCAGAACCTCCGAGCTCTCTCCGCGCCATCGACGACCGGGAGGAACGAAGAGGAACGTGATCCAGCTCTCGCCATCAGATCCGACCGACCATGAGTCTCTTCGGTCTCGGACGGTACCCTCTTCCTCGATTTCGATCTAGTTCTTTGAATCGTTTCGCTTTCATCGATCCAATCTCGTCGATTTTGCGGCTGCAAGTGGATTCGTGAGCTGATGTATTCCCAAATTGATTGAAATCACGGATGGGACTTTTGTGTTTTGAGGGTTTGTTTTCCTCTTTCGTTTTCATCGTTTCCTCGGTCCATCTCGATAATTCTTCCGTCTGGGAGCCGCGCGATTCGTCTCTCACGGATGGGATGTGCTGCAATTATCGGTTGATCCCTTATCTAAGAGCTATCCATTGTTTGTTAAGTGCGTCGAAAATTTGGTACTGGGATCGCGTTGATGTTTAGGTTGCAGAATGAAAATTTCCTACTTTTTCCCGTTTGAGGTGCATGGTATTACATTTTAGTAGCATATACGTCGCTTGGAATTAGACTGGTTGGTTGGTAGAACTAGGGATCAGCTTCTTGGATTTTGTAAAAATTCGGCATAAAGTTCTCATGCAACTCAAAATTGGTTCAATTGGCTACGTGATCTTCTCTATATTTGTTTGCGCAAGTTGCTGCAGAAAATTTAAACAGTGATCTAGACGTGTATAGTTCCATAGATTGAGGGCTATCTCCATTTGAAGCACAAGGAACTTTTTCAGCGAATTCATCAAATGTTCTTCTGCTTACATGCACATATTCTTCCAGGAACCAGCGGACTTTTCGACCAAAGAAGAGTGCCCCTTCTGGGAGTAAGGTAATGGCTCCATATGCTTTCTTATTCGTGCATAAATTAGTGACTGCCAACAACACTTTTTTATAGGAGTAGATAAGATGTTTAGGTTATTCTTATGACATTTTTTCATTAAAAGTAATTTTCTATTCTAACTTCAATTAGTGAAGGAAAAGCATATGCTACAGATCAGTAGTTCTATAGAAATGAACCTTTTATTTAACTAGCTAGTTCACTTGGCATTATTTCTGTAAATCATACTGGTTATGTGTTGGTTCAACCATAAGAATTCATATTGCTTGTTCGAGGCAGAAGTACTTAATCCTTTTTAAGTAAATGTTTGAGGCAGTATCAATTGCCATGGATTATCTTCTTTTGAAAATGCCCTTGTTTATGTGGGAGAAGAGAAGGGGCTCATAGATATTTAAAATGAGTGCTGATTCATCTGATCCGTGTTTTGGTCAAAAGTTAGCTATTCCTCAACATGTTATGAGATGTTGTCCATGTGCTTTATGCTAACCTGCTTTTTCTTGACAATTGATTCCATTTTGTTGTTTCAATCGTTGTTTCTTGTCTGGCTCACATGTGTTTTGTCCCTTCTCCTTTTTCTTTTCTTGATAGTTTTGTTTTTTCTTGTTTAGATGTCAAATTCATATCCAAGTGACATTGCCTGATGGAGAGAGATTTCATTTCAATGCTGGCTCACATGGCTTTTGTCTTTTTTATGCAACATGAACTTTGTCTTTTTTTACTTGGCAGCTGTATTTTCCATTGTTTAAATGTGAAATTCATACCCAAGTGATATTGCTTGATGGAAAGAAATTTCATCACAATGCAAGATAAAAACCATTTATATAGGCAAGTGAGGATGGAAATGGTTGTTTAAACTTTTCCCGGATATGAGATTACACTTGGATGTTTGTTTTTCTTAATAATTATGGTTGCCCATGGTCATATATCAGTGAGGATCCATGGGACCATTTCCTTTGCTAATATTTACTCCTCCCCTGGTTACATACACCTAGTTACATATGCAATTTATCTTATGATATCTTGAATAAGTTCTCACTAATGTTATGTGTTATTAGACCTATAAATTAAAGAATCAGCATTCCTAAGTCATTTTCTGTCCCTTTTATTTGTAGGGGGCCCAACTCAGGAAGCATATTGATGCAACATTAGGTAGTGGGAACCTAAGGGAAGCAGTGAAGCTTCCACCTGGTGAAGACTTAAACGAGTGGCTAGCTGTCAACAGTAATATTCTTCTTATTTTTCAAATTAATATTTTACTCGAGTTGTTTTTGTGATTCTCTGATATCATATGTTCATATTCATCATGTGATCCTAGAAAGTTGTTTCGATATATCTCAGAAAAAATTTCTTCAGTCGGTCGGATGTGAAACTAAATGCTTTCTTTTTGTCGTTTCAGCTGTCGATTTCTTCAATCAAGTGAATTTGCTTTATGGTACACTGACTGAATTCTGTACACCAGAGAATTGTCCGACAATGACTGCAGGGCCAAAGTACGCTAGATAAAAAACTTCATTCCCTTTCTCATTTTAGCTTCTGAAATTTGTGCATACGTTGATATTGAATAAAGAATATTACATGTGCATTATGGTTAAGTGGTTTGTTTAAGACAAAGTATTGAATGTTTGATTTGCTCGACCAAGTTGATTGTCCAATAGCCCAAAAAGAATCATTTAATTAAGGGTTAATGTTTAACAATAAGGACCGGGAAGTCTCCCAGAGGAAAGACAAAACCACAGAAAATGAAAATAGTAAACGATTTCTTGGAAAAGACATTTGATTTCTCAAAGATAGTGCGGTACCTGTCCTTCCAAATGCATCTTGTGGGAAGTGTCACAGGAATTATTCTTTGCTGCATGATTTGTATTCAGTGGAAGGGTAAAGGTGGTGGCCTTCTGAGTGTCAAAGGCCTAGACAATCCATGGTGCGTATTATGTAATACTAATTATGTAAACTTACATATGGTTCATTGGTTAGATCTGTTCGATAACCCAACAGAAGTATTAACCCAATAGAAATATCTTGGAGATATTGCTTGTTATATACTAACTATATTACCTACAGGGTATTAAATAGTGCTCAATGATGGGATAAGATTTAGGGTGCAATTGATCTTGGGCAGTCTGTATGATGCTTTGTGGGTCTAGTTTTGCTTAACTATTGATTGTTCCAGATTTCTTTTACGGTTCTTTTAACATCAAGAGGTTCCCTTCATACTAAACCATGAAAGGTAAGACCTCTTTATAAACCATGGGTTGCATAATTTCATGATTCATATATTTTCAGTGTGCATATTCTCATGTTTTGAATAAATTCCATTGATGGGCCAATTACTGCAATATACAAGTTTCAGTAAGTCTAACATTATAAATCTTTCATTTTGTCATGAGGAGATTGAAAGCTGCTAAGACTTGACCTCCATTAGGAATTAACACTAGCAGTGAGAAAACTGATACATATGTGCAGTTGTTATTCCTTGTCATCGACCGTGCATGTGAGTTTTTATTCTTTGAATGCACCATTCCTTATGGAAACAAGTTCTTTTAAAATTTTTTGTTTGTTTCTTAGACAAGGAAACTTCCCATGACATTCAGTCTCCTGATTATTTTTTTACCAAATAGATTGTGTTGGCACCTCCATGTCAACACTGAGTATTTGGTTCCATATCATCATCTCAAATTAAAATATAGGATTCTATTTTTAAGCTGATAATTCACTTTTGTGATCATGAAATTAGTTGTGTTTGTGTAAATCATATGTTTATTTGCAGATTTGTATTTGTAGGTATGAATATCGATGGGCAGATGGTGTCCAAATAAAGAAACCTATTGAAGTCTCAGCCCCAAAGTATGTTGAGTACCTGATGGAATGGATTGAAGTTCAGCTCGATGATGAATCTATTTTTCCTCAAAAGCTTGGTAGATTCTGTCAATCCAAACAGCTCCTTTTTTTTATCTCTATCATTCATGTACAACAGCAACTAAGGGATCACTGTTGTTTATCGTCTGCTGTCTTTTCGTAGGAACACCTTTCCCTCCAAACTTTAAAGACGTTGTCAAGACAATATTCAAGCGGTTGTTCCGTGTTTATGCCCACATTTACCATTCACATTTTCAGAAGATTGTCAGCCTCAAGGAAGAGGCACATCTCAACACCTGCTTCAAGCATTTCATTCTCTTCACTTATGTAAGTACCGAAGTTTATCGCGTCCGTCACTATTTCCATCGTGCATTTTTTCGTCATTTACTTTTGTGATAAATAAGTTGTGTCACCGTTTTCGGAGAAATTTGTTGGTTGTCTTTTTTTGTTTGCGCAAGCAAAGAATGTTGCGCAGGCTGATGTGTTTGTGTTACCTTGACCCAGGAGTTTGGGTTGATCGACAAGAAGGAACTCGCCCCGCTGCAGGAGCTTATTGAATCCATCATTGTTCCATATTAATTTGCTGCTGATCTTAAACACCTACATTAATAAATCTTCTTGTAATCTTAATTTCCCTGCTAAGTTTCCCTTAAGTGAAGTTTGTTGATGGTATATTGTGAGCCTATTACACACATTAATGAACACTAATATGATTTTGTAACACATTTGGCTGAGACAACCTGACTTTAGCTGATTTTTTGATGTTCCAAACAACATTTACCATGTGAAAGTTATTTAAATAACTACTATAAAAGAAATATTAATATTTATTTAGTTATTTATCTTTTTTGTAAATTTGTATACAAAGTAGTCAAATATTCTAGGTCGAGTAAGTAAATGATTGATTAGTGATGTAGGAGTTATGTTGCGTAAAAATCACAAACGTATTTTTTTTGGAATGGTTTTAAGGGACGTTTCTTTTCCCTTTAATATCAAAAGGGTATTATTATATATTTTATTTTTTTGAAAATGTCTTTATTTTTAATATTGTTGTAATAATTAGGAATTTATAGTTGTATGACCACTTCAATTTTAATAAATATTACTAAATTGTATTGCAGTAATTATGAATTATAATTGTTATAATATAAACAATTCATCTATGATAAATACTAATCAACATTATCTTGTAGCAGTAGTTGAATATTAATAACAATTCTACTAATCAATTCATTTCTGTTCAACATTGATATTATAACAATTACGAATCATAGTTGTAACCGCTATAATTTTATAACTGTTTACCCCTACGTAAAAATAAAGATAATTTTTAAAAATAAAATGAACAATGGCAGAATGGAGCATCCTGTTAAGAATAAATGAAAAAAAAGAACGATCCGATTCCAATAAAAAGAGACATCCTCTTACGTTTGTCCAAGAGTATTTTATTAAATTGTAAGCATACAAATCCTGTTATTTAAATTCCACTAACGGTTAATTGGATGCCGCCCTAGATTAAACAAACTTTATTTCCACTCTTGAAATATAAGTATAATTTTTTTAAAATTTAATAAATTAAACTAGAATTAAGTATATTTTTTATTAAAATTATCTCATATATTTTTTTAAATAAAAAGTCTTAAAATAAATATAATTTCTGTTAAATTCAGTACTTTAAATTAAAATCGAGTATATTTTCTATCAAATTGAGCATAACTTTTTTCATGTTTAATATAATTTCTCTTAAATTCAGCATCATTTAAAAAAAATCTAGTATATTTTCATTGAGATCCAATTGATGTGAAAAAGAATAATGCCCAATTTAATAGAAAATATATTAAATTTTAATTTAATATACTAAATTTAATAAAAATTATATTCATTTTTAAATTTGTTATAATTAAGTAATGTATGTAAATTTTCCCTTAAATAGAGGTAATTGTACTAATTTAATAGAAGGAGATTTACTGATTTTAGAGGCTTCTATACAATGTGCAAATATGAAACCTGCATGACAATATGAGACGCTGCAAATCCCCTTCACTACATTGTTTGAACTTTCACCCAACGTCTGTTTATTTATATCATTAGTAAAGCTCAGCTAGTGTGAGTAGAAGTCGAACTAGTAGATGTTTTCTCACACTAGGAATCAAAGCACAAGCATCTAATTTTTTTCATGATTTCTCCAGCAAACATGTTGCAGTAAAAACAAACCAAAATCTATACAAACTTTTAAATTCCCAGCGAGATCGAAAGAGGAAAAAAAAAAAAAATCAGCTTTGGAAGAACAATAGAGGATTGTTATCCTACCTAGGTGAACAAGACCAAGAGCAAAAGCACTAGAGGATATCCGGGACTAGCGAATCTAATTTCTGTTGCAATTCCTTGATCGTCAAGCACAGCTCCACCTTCTGTTCCTTATAGCTCTTAAGCAAGAAATCTTTCCCTTCGATGACTTCCTTCAGCTCACTCGTCTCTTTCTTTAGCATCTCAACCATCTCCCCATCTACCTTTCCCTTGTCCACTCCCAGAAAGTGTGACTCCAAGTCATCGCAGCTATCGGGATAGGCGCTTACCAGCCCATTCGCATGCAGCGGAGACCAGTTCCTTGTCTCTCCGATATGATGATCAGCAATCACCTTTCTTAGTCGCCGGACCTCTTGTTGGCTGTTGAACAAGTCATTATTGGCAACATCGATTTGGGCCTGGAGATTCGCTGCTTCAGCCATTTGAATGCGCAGAGAATTCTGCATCTCTGTGATTTGGGATTGCATCTCCATTATTGTCTCATCTCGTCTCTTGAGCTGCAGCCTTAGCTTCTGTATTACTTCTTTCTTGGTATAGATGTCAGATCCAGACTCTGAGAAGTACGAGTCGGAGCAGTTTGAGTGGTGGCATGGCTTCCAGGGCAGCTCAAGAAGCTCGGGTGGTTCACCTGTTTTAGTATCTGCACCTGAGACTTTTACCAGGGGAAGAGAGAGATCAGCTCCTTCTGCCAATGAGCTTCTGGATTGCATGCCGCCACTTGAAATCTCTGTATCGAATAATGTACTAATATTGGTTAGATCACAATAACTGTCAAAACTTTTAATTAACTATTTAGATCAAGAAACCTCAATACATAACATTCATCCATTTTCCGTATCTCGTATCTTATTTATAAGGGTTTCAATCTGATTCTATCATTTCAGTCTTGTGACCTTGTTATTGGCATATTTGTAACAAACGACAAAAATGAGCAAGCATTTTATTAGATCAATTAAATTATAACTCGCTGAAGGATGGAAGGAAAAAGACCTAGACCAAGAACAGATTTTTTTTAAAATGTATTGTGCCAAAAGCTCATAGTAATATTTGCTCTAGGACAATAACAAGGTTTTTTTTTTCACTATGGTCAACAAGATTTTATTAAGAGTAAACAAATGCTATCACTGACATTAATACCCAGCAGAAAGTAGATGCTAAGCATTGGAAAATACTTTCCATGATATTATTACAAGTATATGCAAGCATTTCATTTACCTTCATATTCGTTCTATGTCTAGCTCATGGTAAGCATACCTGAAAGAAATTGGGAACGATTTCCCTCGTCTTGAGCGAAAAGATAGATATCCGATTGCAATTGATGGGCTCTTGATCTCCTAGCTTTAGATTTCCAGGTTTCTGAGAGAACTTGAACAGTCAGGAGGGTTGGACTACAAAATAAAATTATGCTAGAGTACAGAGTGGCACATCAGACCCTTGTTGCCTTTCTCTTGCTGTTTGTTATCAAGGATTCGTTTCAGCTGGCATCCAAGCTTAATCGAAAGTGTGCTCAGCAAGGCACCTCCTATAACAAGAACCCAATTTGTTCCATTGCCTTGATCATAATTCGTCTTATGAGTTGTTTGAATGGATCCAGTTCCATTTATCTTTGATTTCATCTGGCAAAGAAGAGAGTTGTGACCCATTTGACATTAAATTATTTGTTTGTATTCCATGACATAGGTGGAAGTAGTGGATATATAGATGATACTATATTACTATGTTAAGATCAAGTAAGTGAACAGTCATTCCCAAAACTTAAGCTATTTGTTAAAGCCCTCATTTAAACATTCCCATTCCCTCCAGTATATCCAGACAGATTGATTGGTCAGCAATCAAAATATAACAGACTAAACTTACTTTAGTCATAATCATTGTCAACATTATCAAGCTATGTTTGTTCCAACTATTTGAGGTCAGTTACATGTATTTTATCCCTCTGTTGAGCTTCATGAAAAACTATATCACTGGTAATAATAATATTAAATACATCATTTCAATATAACTAATGTTCTCTAAACAAATGGTCACAATAATTATGGAAACCAAATTTAAAAGGAACCATAATCCTGTTCTGCATTCAATGTCACTAAGGTCTAACTTTTTTTTGGATCGGTGGTACTTACCGAATCAGGCAATTCAAACATTTACTGGTTAATTAGCATCCATGAACGTGAAGATTTGCAAACAATACAAAGGAGCTCTTCCATGTAATCATCAATTAACCAACTGAAGTTCACCAAATTGCAAGGTTACTATTTTGATTGCTTGACTGAAAATAGACTAGGAGTTTCACTCTTTTTTCCTTGGCTAAGAAAACCTTATGCAAAAAGTTCAATCTACGGGCAGGAGAATCAGTGGAGATAAAAGTTTAGTCTGCATAGACGTTCTAATATAAATATAACTTACAACCCTGAAGGCACTCAACTAGAACAAACTGGAGTTAGCTACACTCTCCATCACTTTTCTCTGTGACCCAATCTTTATTAATTTTTAACTCACAATTCTTATTCACACACTTTTTTCTGTTTTCAGTTATCTATATGATTATCATCTTAATTTATGTTGTTTCCCCTGTATGTTGCTAATCTCTTACCCAATGTAACATGAGTAACATTGACAACTTCCAACTACATTGAACCTCCTGTCTCAGCATCAAAACAACATTCCTCATACCATTCTTCCATTTATGCCTTTCGTCACCATTCATCTGCTATGTATTCGCTCTTCGCACTTGCACGAAAGGAAAAAACAATAGAAGGCAATCCTATCAATAATAAGTTAATAACTAATTCTTCCACATCTCTTTCCAGAACTCACACTCGTCTAAAGAAAATCATCAAATAGGGTTTTGAAAAAAAAAAGAAGATTATTCCATTATACTATCTTTTCCGTTCACACTCACCACAAAGAACATTTCAACCATCAGCAGAAAGATACAAGAAACAAATAGTTTCAAATGGCCTAGGGGATTCAACCAAAACATGCTACATAACTTCTTTGCTTTCTGAAACCTTACGCCCTTTTAAATCCATCATTACGTTCTTCTAAGCAAAGTAAGAAACACAGAGGATGAACCATTCAGCGAGGATTACCAGGAATCGAAGTGCACGATCCAGGTTCAATATCGAAATAAATCGAAAGAGCAGACTCGATTGAACAAAAAGCATAAGAAAAAGAAAAGGAAGGGTAACGAAAAAGCACGATTGGACCGACAATACCTCATTCATTCAAACAAGATCGACGAGCCACAACGGGGTCCCTCCAAGTTTCTCTCCGGCGAGCTTCTCTCCTCCGGCGGCGCTCTGATTATCGTGCTGGGAGACAGCGAGCTCGGCGGCGGTAAGTCGAGCGAGGAAGATGGAGGCGGAGGAAGGTGAGTGGTTTCGATCGGGGTGCCCTCTCTTTCTCTCCCTCTCCGTCCTTTTACAACGTCGAGCCGAAGCGTGGAGTGGCGATCGCGCGTCGCTCGCATGGCAACCGCCCTGCGGCCGTGTGCCCTAACCAGCACTCCACCTCAACGCCTTGCATCCGCATACTCTAACGACTCTCCCTACGCAGACACCGGTGGGAACGCCCGCATAGAAAGAGCCGCTTTGGGTGAAGGTTTTGGCCGCTAGCGGACGTTTGTCGGTAACGGAATCCGTTTACCCCACTCGTACCAGTCACCGGGGCACACAAGAGTGGGTTCTTCAGGTGCCAGCCCGGCTAACCTCGCGTGGACCCCAGCAGTTGCTTCGTTGAGGTAGACCAAATCTTTGTTAAATATATCGTTATTTATAGTAAAAGGTTTTGCACAAATCTCGAAGGGCGAGAGACAACTTGCTGAAGCACGTAATTAAAATTTTAAAATATTATGCATTTTACCCCTTCGCGTTTCCTGAATAAATTTTCAGATCGAATCAGGTATTATAGTAATCGATTCGATAATATTACGTGACAATGAACCATTTTTCTGGTCTCCTCGGGATGATCTAATAATTAGTACATGAGGTATTATCATAATAAAATCTGGGGTTTAAATTTCGATAAAATCAAGATAAAATACCTCCCTTATGTACTAGTAATTATTCTAAAGATGAGTGGTCTGACTAAAATGTGACTGATGGATTGACTAATTTTCATTTTAAATTATACAAAAATTCATTTTAAATAATATGACAATAATAATCATTAGCTGATACTACAAATAAAATTCTATTTTTGAATGACT
>JBBMJZ010000104.1:1066294-1081409 GCA_037833815.1 Zingiber zerumbet | reverse complement strand
TGTAGTTTTCTTGATGAAGATAAGAATGAAATGGTTAAAGTAGACTGAGTTAGAATTTAGGATGAGGTTTTATTTCAAAGTTGAATTTTGAACCTCAAAACCTCAAATTTTGGGTTTCCTAAAGGTTTAGAACTCCAAGTCATTGTTGGTGCAATGACAGAAGTTTGGAGCACGCTTTGAGGGAGAGCTACTCCTTAAAAACATGGTTTAGATTTTATTTCAAAATAATGGAAGGTTATAAACCTTCATTATTGTGAATGCTCAAGGTTGAGCATTGCAGAATAATGAAAGATTAAAAATCTTCATTGTGATTGATGTATGCTCTAGGATGAGCATTTTGAGACAATGAAGGGAATGAGACTTTCAGTGTGATGTTGTGAATAACAAGTGAGGTTGTGAACAGCTGATGAATAACTCTTCAAGGGGAGAGTTTTTGATATGTGTCAAAGAGAAAGAATGTAGAGTTTAAGTTAAGAAACCTTCATTTACCCAAAGGAGGAGATTATCCTCTTGGAAAGGAAGAGAATGAAGGAAACCCTTATTCATACTTTGGTATAAAGAAAAGTTGAGGTTATGGGATTAGCTTAACTTAAATATATTGTCAAACATCAAAAAAGGGGAGATTGTTAGTGCAATTTTGCTTGGGTCAAGGTTGACTAGGTTGATAAAGCTTGAGTTGGCTTAAACTTGAGTCTTGATATTTGAGTTTTGATGTTTGACAATGTATGAAGATTGCAGGTGTAATTGTCCATATGGAATATTGATGATCAAAGGTTGACTAGAATAGTCAAGTAGGTCAAGGTTGACCGAATACTTGACTGAGAAGTTAATTGGAGGCTAGGCAAGGGTAAGACCAACGGGAATGTTGGAAGAAGAAGAAAATTCAAGTAGATTAGTGTTGACCAGACACTTAGTATGAAAGTCCTGATGAGTGAAGACAGATAACTAGAATGTTTTAGTGAGTAAACTCAGGCAGTTGGAAAACCCTAGTGAGTGAAGATAGATAGATGGAAATCTTAGTGAGTGGAGCTAGGCAGTTGGGAAAGTCTTGGTGAGTGAATCTAGGTAAAAAACCCTAGCGAGTGAAGCTAAGCAGTGTGGAAATCCTAGTGAGTGAAGCTAGGTGAAAAGCCCTAGTGAGTAAAGTTAGGCAGTGTAAAAATCTTGGTGAGTGAAGCCAGGTGGCGAAAAGTCCTAGTGGATGAAACTAGGCAGAGGGAAATCCTGGTAAGTGAAGTCAGGTGGTGAAAAGCCCTAGTGAGTGAAGCTAGACAGTGAGGAAGTTCTGATGAGTAAAGCCAAGCAGTAGAAATCCAGGTGGGTCAAGGTTGACTAGACATCTGGTGAGTGAAAGTCGAAGTGAGTCATGAATAACTGATACTTAGCACGAGATGATAAGTCCAAGTTGGTCAAGGTTGATCGGACACTTGGCATAGAGAGAAAAGTCCAAGTGGGTCAAAGGATTAACTGGACACTTTGTGACAAAATCCTACCATGTCAAGGCTGACCGAATGTTGGGCAAGGGAACCCTAGACTCGTGTTTTGCGAGATAAGGTTAAGCAATCGATTAGTTGATCAATTGGCCCGAAGCCCAATCGATCGATCGATTGGGAGTACTATCACGACAATGGTGACTCAATCGATTAGGCTACTCTAAGTTTATCGCAAACACATAGAGGGTTTCCCAATCAATTGAGACACGCTAATTGATCAGGTGATCGATTAAGCTCAGATTTCTCACGATGAAGTGAGGAAGCTGGAAACAATTAGTCAATCGATTTCAGGATCTTCTGTAATAACACATAAGGATTCTGGATCGATCAGCCAATCGATCCAACTACCCCCAATCGATCGGCCGATTGATTAGGAGATGACCGTTATGCATGATGTGAGGTTTGGACGGCTGGGATCACTTGGATCTAACGTAGCAATCTATTGAGAGCATACCCAATTGATTGAGAACCCTAAAAACATAGATATAAAGGCGATGGCGAGTTTAAACGCAACACCACTTACATGCTTCTCTCTAGCCAGCTCTTGGAAGTTCAGGGAGACAAAGTGCTATTGCATTTCTCATCTTCAAGAGGCATTCAAAGCAAGAGAAACTCAAAGGATTTAAGGTTTAAAGTGTTAAGTCATTTTCAATTTGTATTTGCATTTGTTTCCTTGTTTTGAGTTGTATTTTCTTGTTCTTGAGTTGTAGAGATTTCTCTATCTCCGGATTATTTTAAGAAGGAATGTATTTCATAATAGAGAGTGTGTTCGGCGTAGATCCTTAGATTAGTCATCTCATCTTGAGGTGGATACCAAGTAAATCTTACTTGTTAGCATTGGGAGCTTGCTTTTAGTTTATCCACTATAAAATTAATATCGACAAAGCGAGTAAGCTATCCCCCCTAGCTACGAAGTGTCCCAACTGTTCTACAATATGTAGTTTGCAATGAACTAAACTGTTTGAATACATTGTGATACGACGATTAAGCGGGGGCCTATGATTTGGATTAAAGTCAAGAGAATCAGATGACAAGGCAGTTAAAGTCAAGGAATGGTCAACCTTTGAAGTCAACATAGATAGTGGCTTCAGCCGAAAGATAGCCGACCGAGCTAAGGGTCCAGTTGGACGCTCATCCACGTGACATTCATAGAGCTTTGAGCCAAGTCGACACTCTATTAAGCCAGTCAGACTAACTAAGCACTCTATTCATAAATAGCACAGTGAGTCAACTCGATAGAGTGGTCTAGCCCATCGACCATACGTCCGATCGGATCAACTAAGCACTCAGTCTGTTTAAGCTCTTTGACTTAACTGAAGAAGCCAAGTGAAGGCCGAGTCGTTGACCGAATTCATAAAAGATGACCAAGTACCCCTCGAGAGGGAAGGCCAATTGGACTATTCTAGTGACTCAGTCGATTAGCCAAAGAAGACTATTGTGGGCCCTGTAGCCTATTAGCCTAGTATTCCTTTTTATATTTTTGTGTCGCAAAGGACAGAGAATATTCTATAGATAATCTACACATTCAAAACTTCCACCCTATCAATTGCAGAGATTGCAGGCTCATCGTGGGAAAGGTATCAAAACTTTTTTATGGTCTAATCTTTTCGGGAAATGCTTTGAGATTCGTGCATAAACACCATAAGGTGCTATAAAAATAGGTCTTCATCTATAAACAAAAATATGCGATGCTACATTTTTTTTTTAACATACTTGTAGCTACTATTCATTCCACTATTCATCTACTCGACCACTGACTCAAGCGTCGAAAGGTCAACAATAGGGACCCCTTTCCTAGTCCATCAGCTAACATTTTTTGTGACACGCAAAATAGCTTGAAGTCTTCATTTGGTCAATATCAAAGTCACGTTTCAGTATAATCATATTGTTGGACCTTTTTAGGGTAGGTGGGAAAAGAAAGAATACAGTAGAAGACATTGAGACTAAATAATAAAAAATGCTCGCCACTATGCATTATAAAATTAAAATTAATTCATGATTAATTATTTTGAATAAACAAAAATGTTGTTGGATTTATGACAATAAGATCTACAAATAAATATATTTCTTAGTGAAAAATATATTTTTTTTACATTTAAAAAATTGAAATATTCGATGATCTATCTTCTTTGTCAATAATTTAAATGAGGCTCCTTTAATATTCATCTGATTTTGAAAAACATTTTTATATATATTTTTAATATTTCTAGATTTAGTAAAAATCTAAAGTAAAACTTGTCTTGTGACACTACAACATGAAAATGACATAATATTATCACTATTTTTTTTCACACCATATCTAATTCTTTTTAATTTATTATTTATTATTATTATTTATTTCTACCCATGTAAATCTCCGCCTTAGAAGCATTTTTCACGTGAAGCAGATTTTTCCTCAAATCCTCGGGGCCCCACCTTTTGATAGCGCCACGTAGGACGACCGCCACTCCCAACTTCGAGGAGGCGGAACCGACGTGAGCGCAACACGACGACCTGGACGAGATTCCATCCAGAGGGGCCCACGCGGGTTTGTTTAACTTTCCGTTATTTTTGAACGAACTTCAAACTTTTAAAGCAAATTTTCCATAAAAGATGGAAAAGGTTGCAGCCTCCTCAGCCTGCACAAAAAATGGCCAGGTCCCCAAATCCAATACAAGTTCATCTATAGACTTTCTAGTTCATCTCATAATTTATCTTTTATTTGTATAATTCAGAGTCGAATTATAAGTACACTTCCAATGAGAATAATCATTTTTTCACTATAATAATCCCATTAAGTCACTTAAAGTACAATAATGCCCTTCTATATAGCCACGAAGAGAGGAGAGGAGGTCAGATCCTCTGAGTCCAAAATTTTTTAATTAAAAGAGACTCTATTCATTCATTGGTTGAGTGAGTTAAACCCTACATATCTAACAGGTGGGGTCCAACTCACCCAATCAATGAATAGACACGGGACTAGGACTGGTTCAGGGATCCTGGACAAGAGCACCCCTGCCGCTAAGGAGAGGGGGATCAGGTTGAACTCTAATGCTAAGACGGATGAATTCGACGAAAAAATCATATGGATCTAAGGCATAGAGATTTTGACAAGTCCCACCTGAATCCGAACAACCTTCCGTCATTTTTATCATCTTCAGATAAGTCAAAAGTGATAATAAAAGTATTAGAAGGGATATTTCTCTAAATATCCTCATCTCAAATATCCTCCATTATCATGGATATTTGTGGAATGATAAGAAATCACCGGACAAAAGTTGTACTAGGTGATTTCTTTTTTGTGAGGTCCATCAAAAGGGCGACTTCCATTTTATTTATTTATTTATTAAAAAAAATTAATTAATATTTTTAGATGTTTTTGGAGCCATAAATATGGGTTATTTGAGAGTGAATATTTGATGGGTAAAATCTATAACTATTTAATTGGTGAGATATTCATTATGAGATTGAAGATATTTGAATAATAAATATTTAAAAAGTAATATGGAAATGAGGATCATAAATACATAATAGAAATATTTCTAGCCACTGTAGAACTCTAATTGAGGGGTCGACTAGTCGCCTTGTTTATTTTGGACCTTCTACAAATATATAATCACAAGCAGTCCCAATCAAGGACCTTCTAGTGAAATTTTTACTGGATTTGGGGGGCTTCCTGAAACTTCAACCCCCATGTCGGTTCTCCAGCACAATCGGTGTCTCAAATAGGGGTGGGCATCGGTCGGTTCGGTTTGGATTGCTCTACTACAATTCAATTTTTCGGTTTTCAATTTGAAAATATTTGGTCCGAAACTGAACCATTTTTTATTACGATTCGATTCATTTTTTATAATACAGCTCACTTTTTCGGTCGATTATATACTACTATAATACTTAATTAAACTACTCTTTATTTGATTAATGTAATACAAAATACAGTCTCAAGTTACTCAACAACAATAAAATATTAATTATTATAATATCAAAGAAGTAATTCTAATAATTAAATAAGATAACTTGTTACAACTAAATATAAAGGCTCAAGAACATGAAAGGCTCAAATGTATGGTCTATAGTACATAAAATATGAATAAATTATTGAAAACCTAAATATATGTCC
Source organism: Zingiber zerumbet (assembly GCA_037833815.1). NCBI lineage: Eukaryota > Viridiplantae > Streptophyta > Magnoliopsida > Zingiberales > Zingiberaceae > Zingiber > Zingiber zerumbet. Next base: position 1,075,817 of record JBBMJZ010000104.1, on the reverse strand, counting down.
AATATTTCAGGAAGGGTGAAAATGATATTAAAAAACTTAATAAAAAAATTAAAAAGAAAGTTTCTTCAATTTTTTTTTTGGCTAGTTTGATTTTTTTAATTTGGTAGATTTTTTCGGTGCGGTCGGTTTATGCCCCCTAGCCTCGAACGTCTTCTGGTCAAACAAAAAAAGCAAACTGTCCTTGTTCCCATCCTCCTCCTCCTCCTCCTCTCTGGTGACGTTGAATATTCTTGAGGAGATCGCCAGATTGATTGTGATTCGATTTGATTCTATTTTATCTGGATCACACAAGAAGATTTCTAAAAAATCTTAGAAAGTCAACGGGACTTTGACGTCTAGAAGAGAAGAAAAAGCAAAAGCAGGAAAAAGCTTGGATTTTCAAAGATCTTTCTATTGAATAATTTTTTGTTTTGAGTCGGCTTGAGCTAGGGGTTGTACGAAATTGAATCCGACTCGTCAACCATAATTGATCTAAAAAAAATATTGGATCAATATTGAAGGTTTTCAAATTTGAGTTAGTTTTGGATTGGAAATTTTTAAAATGTGTTAGGATCAGATTGAGTTCGGATTAGTTTGGATAGAGGTAGTTAATCTAATTTTAGAGTTTAATTTTTTTTAAGTTAAATTAAATTTGGCTTTAGAAATTAAGATGTTTTATGTACACAATAGTAGAAGGTTAGTATGATAATATAAAGTATTAATATAAAAGTAAAAAATTATAGAAAAAATAGTAAAAAAAATCTTTTTTAATTGAGTCAATCAGGTTATTCAGATTGGTCAAGTTATCATAGTTCGGATTCAAGTTAGAAGTTTTGAGTTATGTTCGAGTTCATATTAAAATTTATTTATAATATCTTTACTTCAACCTGATCTAAATTCATCCAATCTGAATTGACATCTCTAACTATATTAGCTAGTATATAAAGATTGATTATGATTCATTCAAGTCAATTCAAATGAATTAGTTGAGTTGACCTAATCAATTAACCAACATGAATTAACTTGATCGGATGGATCCATCGGTCCAAATAGACTTGGATGGAGGGAACGAGTCAGTTGGTTTGAATAGATCTTTAAGTGGGTTTAATCACTTGAATCAAATGAGTCACCTTTGTCATGAATTTAGATTCTTTTTTTTTAATATATAAAATATTATGGTAAAAAATCAAATCAATAATTAATTAAAAAATATTTACTCAGCAAATAATTTTTGTTTTAAAAAACAAGAAAATGAAACATGATAGCAAAATATAAACTGCTAAGATGCATATGGTTATAGCTTAAAGTGATGGTTACTGTACTAATGGCTAGTAGTAATTTGTGATTTATCTCTTTTGTATTGGTTTAGGAACAGATTGGCAAGAGCACGAAAGACAAGCGAATCAATTTTTACCCCATTAAAGCGATATTAATCATTCTCATCATTTTAAATACAAAATCTATTGTTATGGCAAGACACTTCGATGTCTAAATCACAGCAAGTGCTCTAAGAAAGAAGATAAGAAGAACATTAGGATTAGGATTTACGTACCTTTACCAATCTTCTATATATAGAGAGTGATGCTTTGAAGTTCTCATGGGTTATTAGGTTTACTGGTTGCGTAGTTTGCGAGTGCTCCAATAAATTTCAATCAGAATATGTATGCTTGCAACAAAACATAGATTTGTTTTAAAATTTTTTGCAAACAATTATGTATCTCTAGCTTAGTTTCACATTCCTCCAAGAATACTTGTTTAGCCAAGATGAGAAGACGGAATTGGCGATACTTGGAGCATGTGCCTCTCCTTGTCGAGGAAAGCTTGGAGGAACCTAGTGCAAAAAATCAATGTTCTATTACAAGTATACATATCGCGATTTAAACTTGATGTCGAAGAACTTGACGATGGAAAGGTTAGCAACTGAGTCTCTTGTGGAACAAGGTTGCATTTGCAATTCCATAAGATGGTGGTGGATACACCCTTTAAACATGTGAAATTCAAAGCCATGCAACAGAGGCCCAGGGGTTCATGTGAAAATGGCCTCCAATTCACAAAGTCATGCAAAGAGACCTCCCATGTAAAAAAAAAAAAAAAATCTTTTACATTGAAAAAATTGAAATATTCAGTGCTCATCTCTTCTTTGTCAATAAATAATTTAAATTTTATAAAAAAATTTGATATTTCTACATTTAGTAAAAATCTAAAGTGAAACTTATCTCGTGATGGTATAATATGAAAATGCCATAATTTTATTTTTAATTTTTTTTACATTATATCTATTTCTTTTTAATTTATTATTATTATTGTTTATTTCTCCACATCAAAATCTCCGCCTTGGAAGTGTTTTTCACGTGATGCAGACTTTTTTTCCTCAAAGCCCGGAACAGGCCCCACCATTTGATAGCTCCACGTAGGACAACAGCCCATCCCAACTTCGAGGAGGCGGAACCGACCCGAGCGCAACACGACGAACCTGGACGGGATGCCATCCAGAGGGGCCCACGCGGGTTTGTTGAACTTTCCGTTATTTCTGAACGGATTTCAAACTTTTAACGGAAATTCTCCGTAAAAGAAGGAAAAGGTTGCAACCTCCTCGCCAGCACAAAAAATGCCAGGCCCACAAATCCCGTCCAGGTTCATCATCTCTCGCCAAGCCACTTAAAGTACTATAATGCCCTTCTATATGCCGACGAGGATCGAGGTTAGGAGAGGGCGATATCGTAATTTAACAAAGTAGGGAGACGGCTTATATAAAGGTCAGTTCATCGCCGGCTCCGAATCGGCTACGCAAACCCCGGCGAGGCTCTCGATCGGTAGCTCGATCTTTCCTGCGTTGATTCGGTCGTTGAAGGTCTCCCCTTAGGTCGCCGGTTCGAGGAGGAAGGAGGAGCATCCGCTTCAAATCTCTCCTCGAATCTCTTCCCCCCCTTCCGGTGAGTGTGCTCTCGCCCCTTTTGGAGCTTTCTCGATCGGGATCTGTAATCGAAATGGATGGTTTTTGCACAAAATGTCGTATTGGATTGCAATGTGGGAGAAAATGGGGCGAGATTTCTTTTTTTTGGGGAAAGTAACTTCGATTTCTGTTGAATGGAATGTAGGGTTTCGGAATCATGGTGCTCTGGGTTTTCGGCTATGGATCTCTGGTTTGGAACCCTGGTTTCGAATTCGATGAGAAGATCATAGGGTTTGTCAAGGACTACAGGCGTGTTTTTGATCTTGGTAGGGAGAAGATATTCATTTGTTTTCCTTCCTATGTTTTCATCGAGGCAAAGATTTGACTTTAGTGCTCCTTCTACTAGCCTGCATAGATCACAGAGGTACACCGGAGAATCCTGCGAGAACCTGCACCTTGGAACCTAAAGAAGGAGCGATCTGCGTAAGTAGACTCGGTTTTTAAGATCATTCATTGCGTTGAATCAATACAAATCGATTCCATTACAGTGGGGCGCTGCGTACTGTATCAGAGGAGACATCGAAAGGGAACGAGCGGCAATGGAGGTAGAATTCAAGATCCATCACAATGGTATTTTGTTCAATCCCTGAGTCTGACCACCCTTTGTCTTACTTTTCAGTATTTGAGGAGAAGAGAATGCGAGTACGATGTCGAAAGCCGTTTGGACTTCTACAGGGTAAGCTTCTGGTTCTAATTGATCTCAATTCCTTCTGACACTTTCTAATTCTTCATTGACAAATGAATTGTTCTTCAGGAAGGAGAGGCGTCTGAACCAGCTGTAACAGGAGTCCTAATGTATGATGATACTCAGCCTGGTTCCTAAAAATCATTACAAAATTGACAAATTGCATTAAATTATTAAATTTTTTTCTTCAGATTTCTATCAACCATGAACAAAGTGGCCAACAAGTATTACTTGGGACCTGCTCCCTTGGTTGATATGGCAAGGTGACATAAAAGAAGCTTCCTCTATCTCTTCCTTGTTAATTGATTTGAATGTTCTTATTGTTTGGACTCAATCTCCTCTAATTTTTATCAGCCAAATAGCTACAGCCAATGGTCCATGTGGAAACAACAGAGATTATCTCTTCAAGCTGGAGAAAGAAATGGCAAATATAGGTAAAAAAAAAAAAATCATGATATTGAATGCTTTTGTAGATTAAATTAAAAGTTGGTGTGTGTTTGTTGAAATGGCAGGACATGAAGATGACTATGTTGTTGAGCTAGCAAATGAAGTCAGGAACGTACTTGATAGTATGAAGCAACAGAAATCACCGAATGCTCCTTTGCCTCTTCGATCGCATGCTCCATTTCTTCCCATCGAATCGCGCTCGGAAAACCCTCTCATTGTGGATTCATGATGTTTATCTTGAACATGAAACTCATGTATTGCTTAACAATCGGCTAATGTTTCTCGTTTACCATTCTATTCACACGACGGAATTAGAGATTGACTGTGATTGACCAGCTGTATTACTAATTGAATTATTAATGGTATGAAAAAAATTGAGCTTTGATTCGGCAAAAATCTGTCGCATATGCCTTCTTCTCATCGTGATGTAGTTGACTCTGCTAGAATGACATGCGTCAAAGGGGTCGTGGGGAGTTGCCTATGTGAGGCCGCCTCTGATGCCTAGATCATCATGGGTGCTCTATGAAAGAAATACAAAATATAGAAAATGAAATGAATTTAAGATTTGTGTAGGCATACCATTTACGCTTATCTTTTCTTACCAAATTTTAGGGGTGTAATTGAGTCGAGCCGAACTCTTGAATATTTAAGCTTGACTTATTTATAATTGAGCCGACCTTGAACTTTATTTAATGAATATATTCATGACGAGCTTATTCGAGCTTTTATCAAGCCTAAACGAGCTTAATAAATATAAATTATAAATTTAAATATTTATTAAAATTTTAATTATATATTTAGAGAAAATTATAATATTTTTATTAAAATTTATAATTTTATTCTAATAAATAAATTTAATATATTTGTTTATATTTTTTTTATAAGTAAATAAAAAATCTATAAATTTAATATTAAAACTATTATTTTTTATTTAAAAGTTGATTCATGAGCTTAATGAACGTGTTCACGAGCTAACGAGCCGAATATTGTGAAGCTTGAATTTGGTTTGTTTATCTTAACAAGCATAATTAAACGAACTTTTATCGAATCGAGCTTCGAATAGCTCATAAGCGGTTTGGTTTATTTACATTCCTACCAAGCTTAAATTGATAGCTTAAAAACATCTCAACAAAGTTAGCAATCAAGTTCAAAACTAAGTTCAAGCTCATTAAAAAAAATCAAGCTAAACTTGAATAATCATTTCAATGACTTAATTTAGTTTAAATTCGACTTTGATCACGATAAAATTTAGTTCGGCTCAACTCATTTACCGCCCTAGTCGTATATCTATATAAGGTCTGATATTAACTTTTTAATCTGCTGATATATTAGATGTGTTTCATTAAAATTTTTGAAATGGGCTTCAATTAAAAGTGGGCCTAAATATAAGCCTTTATAAATTGGGCTGAAATGGAGATACTTAAAGCAAATAACGTGATGTGTGGCCCATTAGAAGCAGTTTAAAACAAATTGGGCTGAAATGGGCTGAAATGAAGCAGCTTCCGTATTCCTTCGTCTAGGGTTACGGCTTCGCCTCAAATCTATAAGACGCCTCTTAGCTGTTCCTCACCGTACTTCTCGATGGCGCCGCCGCCGTCGACTCCACTAAGGACAATTATCGCAGCTCGTCTTTCCTCCATACTTGAATCATGCTGCTCTTCTTCCTCTAATTTCTACGCAGACAAAGTGGAAGAGAGACCGTGCTGCTGATGGGCGATTTCAATAGGTCAGTGTCTCTCGCTCATAAAAATCTAATCTTTCGATGCTTTCTTCGCCGTCGGTTCGTATTGTAACTCGATTTCTATGCGAAATTTACAGTTGCGTTAAATTTCTCGGTGTTTGATGGGTTTTTCTTTCGATTTTCTTACAATCGCGACATGATTACGCTCTCTAGGAAGCAGCTGCCTTATTCCTTGTCTAGGGTTACGATTTCGCCACAAATCTGTAGGATGCCTATTTGCTGTTCCTCATCATACTTCTCCATGGCGCCGCCGCTGCCGACTCCACTAAGGTCACTGATCGCGGCTCGCGTCTACCAACCCGCATCGATTTCCTCCATACCTGAATCATGCTGCTCTTCTTCCTCTAATTTCTACGCCGACAAGTGGAAGAGAGAACTGCGCGCTGATGGGCGATGAATCCTGCGGCTATTTCGATAAGTCAGTGTCTCTCGCTGGTAAAAATCTCATCTTTCGATCTCGATTTCTACGCGAAATTAACAGTTTCATTAAATTTCTCGGCATCTGATGGTTTTTTCTTTCGAATTTCTTACAACCACGACACGATTACGCGCTTTTTGATCGTCCTAATTCTTGGTGGGTCGCTTAAGTTGCGCACTTGCTGTAAATATGGACGAAGAACAATCGGTGGAAATTTAGATGGATCTTCCTCGAGATTTTGGAGGTCCATAAAGGGCCACTTTACATGCTAAAGAATTCCAGGAAATAATTAATGGAGCATTAGAACTCTTCCTGTTTTCATATTTTGTCCTAAACCCTAAAAATGCTCTTTGTCGCGGTGGTGCAGGTGTCGAGATCGCCGGAGGCGATCGGAGGTTGGTGACGTCGCTTTTTGAGGCGGTGAAATCGAGGCAAGCCGGAGAGATGATCTTCGAAGTGTCGAAGATGTCGCCGTCTCCGGCGATCTATTTATTAATTAAGAAATAAATTTTAATTTTTTTGGTCTCAAATTAAATTTTTAATTAATATTAATTTTTGGAAAAATATTCAAATAAGTAGGAAAATATTCAAATAAGCAGGGGGTGGCAATTAGGTTGGGTCAAATTTAGATTTTTTTTTTTTTTTAATCTCAATCCAAATTTGATTTGAATCCCAATATCCACACTAATACTGAATATTTTTTTTAAATATTTATTATCTCTATATCCCCATATCAATCCAATATCTTATTTTTTAAATATTTTAAATTTTATAATCAACTATTTCATAAATTAAATATTTATGGATCTCACTTATTGAATAATTCAAAGAATCTTAATTTTAATATATTTTATCATATATTAATATTTATCTTAATTTTTAAAATAAAATGTAATATAATTTTAAAAATCTATTAATTTCTAAATTCGGATCCGAATTTTAAAATTCACAATTCGAATTTGATTTTTTTTTTTTTTTTTTTTGACAATTCTGATTGGATGGATGGGTCGTATTAAGGGTTTGATTTTATTAGAAAAAATCAGTAGGAGAGTAAGTGAATATAACGCCTTGCATATTCGAATTTTAAATATCTAAACTCACAGCAAAGTTACACTAGTTGAAGTTCAATTGGATAAAGTCTGCACACATTGAGATTATGTGAAGGGTTTGACTAAACTCATAGGAATCTAATAATTTAATTTTAATTTAATTTCAATTGCTCCGTTGTTATCCGTTATGATTGAATATTGCAGCTCTTATCGATGGAGTGTGTTCACTCTCAGTACAGTGAGCTACAGTTAGTGATTAGTTGCCGTGTTATGAAATTAGAGTATATCTCTCGAGCAATCAAATATCTCAGGATGCTGTAGTCACTGCTACAATATTTGAGTATGCTATTCTAGAAATCAGACTATTTCCTGAGCTACATCATCAAAGTTCCACCGAGAAATATTTCACCAAACAATATAGCCAAATCCCATCAAGCATTAGGAGTATCTTCCACCAAATATCAGTGATACCTTTTGCTAAGTATCATGGACTCTGAAACTTCTAGTCAAGAATACGTGCAAGTGGTAGGCATCAGATTTGATTCCCTGAATTCCTTCCTCTAGACACATGACAATTGATGAATGAATAAGCACTAGCAGAGAGGAGAGGTGAGTCAAAAAAATTGTTCTTCTTATTCTCACAAATGAAGACAACTATTCTCCACCAAACTCTACTCTTCTTCTTCATTTGATCTGGAGGGGGCGTGCTCAAAAGCTGGCCCAAGTTCTAATCTATGTTATATCTCAAGATAACGGATGTAGTGAATTAAAAAGACAATCTCAGCTTTCTGAAAAAGAGGACCCGAGCGAGCGAAAAACAAAAAACCATCACGCACACACACGAGTTGAGTTTTCCAATTTAATTTTAATTTTTAAACAAAAAAAAGTTCTACTTAAGCTCACCATGAGTTGACACGCCTAAACCCGCAACCTACATAAATTGTTCTATTTAAGTCCACTTTTAAATAGATTGATAAAATTTTTAGTCAACCCGCATAAATTATTTGATACATTGGGACAACTCAATAGATCCAATTCAAATTGACAACTTTAGTACGAGCACATATGTGCGTTCGCCATGAGCCGAATGTGCTCGTGCGGTTCATTCAAAGTCACTTGTTTGTTATAAATCATAATTTGATCTTCCCTGAAAGGTCTTGTCTTCACCTGATTCTGTGTAAAGTCCGCTTTTGATCGATACAAACTATGTGATAAAAGGTAATTCGCTCGTCTCCAGTGCCCCAGCCAACCCGTCCCTATATCAACATGAAGGAGGTAAATTACAGATGCCTACTAGCCATTAGTACAAGTGGCCAAGCCTGGAAAGAGGACATGCTCGAATACGCCAAATTTCAACCTCAAAACCTCATATGATGCACCCTATATCTTAACCACCGCGCCCCAAGGAGACTTATCGAGACAAACTCAAGCTCTTACTCGGAATAAGACTTACTGTTTCATTACACAAAAAAAATCCGTCACTCTTGATAAAATTTTCGTAAAATTGACCGTCTATTAGTCCGGCCAAGATTAGTTAGCCCAAAAGATAGAGTAAAACACTAAAAAAAAAAATTACAATTTGAGGACGAAAATTTGGGACAAATAATATTCATTGCAAAATTGCGACAAATTTTGCAACGAAAACCTAATTCATCGCAAATTAGCAATGAAAGAAATTCGTCGCAAATTCACAATAAATATATTTTCATCGCAAAATTCATTGTCAATCAGCGTCGAAAAATAAATTTCGTTGGAAAATTTATAAACTTTGCGACGAAAAAAATTGTTTGTCGCAGAAGCAGAGATAAACAGATAAATTTTTGCAACAAATCTCTAGTTTCGTCGCAAATTGGCGATGAATATAGTACCATTGTCTTGATAATATTAGTGGGCTCAAACAAAATTTTTAACCAATATACAAATGTTTAAAAAAATTTTACGCCGAACGAGTAATAAATATTAAAATCTTATTCCAAAAATTTATTTGAGGTGAGTAATAAGATGAGGAGAAAGATTCGAACCCAAAGAGATTTGTTTTGGGTCACTCCGAGCTCGCTAGGGTCATCTTTCAATTTTTAAAAGTTTAACCTAAAAAACAAATTTTAGGTACAAACTTGGAAATTCGTCCCAAATCAGGGACGAATTTCAAGTTTGTTGTAAAAATTAATTTTCTAAAATCAAAATAAATGCATATAAAATACGGAAGATGGACCTAACGAGTTCGGAATCACATGAAACAAGTTTCTATGTG
>JBBMJZ010000104.1:1041755-1054697 GCA_037833815.1 Zingiber zerumbet | reverse complement strand
TCAAATCATGATAAGCTACAAGTGTCATGATTACCTTAAGGGAGTCTTTTGTTGATACAATTGAGAAAGCCTCCATGTAATCAATATTTTCCTTCTAAGTAAATCCTTTCGTAACAAGATGAGTCTTATACTTTTCAACATTGCCCTTTAAATCCTGCTTGATTTAAATATACATTTACAACCAAAGGATTTTTTATACCTTTAGGTAATTCAACAAGTTTTCAGACATCATTGTCTGTCATAGAACAACACGACGTTGGCTGCACTGTGCTACTATATTCCAAGCTCTGAACAACTCAAGAATGACACCACGCTGCTACGTGCTCAAACGAGTCTAGACTTGGGTAACCTATAGTTTTTGGTTATTTGTTACTGCTGCATTCTTTACTATACTTGATATTTTAAAGTTGGTAATTCTATTACTAACTTACTTCTAATAAAGAACTGATTGTTTAGTTGATTACCCATCAGAAAGATCCAAAGGACATGTATCTTGGAGTAAAAGTCGTCACAGTTTCAAAATCAAGTAAAAACCAATTGAGTTTTATGTTTCACTTTGATACTTCGTTTTTTCGCTACACTACTTTTAAAGTTGTCAAATAAATAAATAAACACACGTGATTCACATCCCCCTCCCCTCCTCACATGCATTGATCCAACAAGTGGTAGTAAAGTCTTATTCACTCTGAATTTGTGCAACCACCAATCGAGGTGAGGATTTTTTTTGCCTAATTTTTTTGTAAATTATATATTGCTTTTGAGGAAAAAAAAATATCCTTACTCCTTTTTCCGATTTTATATTTTAGATTTTTACATTGAGTCAGAATTGATGTAATCACCTCTTATGATAAATTTCTTATTATCTTTTTGAAATTTCTCGAAGTTGGTTCAACACCATTTAAGCGATATTTTTTTTAATACGGTATTCTTTTCTTCCACACTACTAATCCCAAAACCTAGTCTTGGAAATTTTCTATAAAATATTTCTTGCAATATGCTGGCGTCTCTTCTAAAAGGGAGAAACATCAATAAACCTCCACCATACGATCAAGAAGATTTCAACTACTGGAGACGAGGAATAGAATACTACTTGGGAAGCAAAATATCGATAATTTGTTGATATTGAAAAAGCCTTCTCAGGACTCAGAGTTGAACGGAAAGGTAATTGAGTTAATTTGTAGTATTTTACCTAACAATGTATTATGCATATTAGAACAATTCAAGAATGCATACGAGCTTTAGACCCAGCTGATCGAGTTCCATGAGATCCCGTTGAAGCTAAAAGATCAAGTTAAATTCGAGATCAAATTTGAGTCTGAATCCCCAAAGTCATCCCCAGAGTCATCCTCAAAATCAAGCTTAGGCGAATCATATCAGATCAGCTTCATGACATTAATGGCTAAGGTGGAGGTAGAAGGATCTGAATCTGAGTTAGAACAAAAGTCATGATGATGGACAAGGAAGATAATTCTAATGAGAGTTCAAAAGGTAAAATTATAAATTCAAAATTTAAAGGTCATATAATATGTTTTAAATGTAGAGAAAGAGGGCATTATGAAAGTAAGTGTCTCACTTATGAGAGTTGATCTAAACAACCGGAGGCAAAGAAAAATGTAGATCCGCTACATTAACGGACCTTTAGTGCCGCTCTGCGGATATGAAGGAAGGTATATACAGGTACACAGACGTTAGGTGCATAGTGGGGTAAATCCTAAGTTGTTAGTTCCTGAGAATCGACCTTTGGCCATTACGCTTAGGGGTGAGTATTCAGTTAAAACCGAACCGAACCGAACCGAACCGAACCGAACCGATTTTATTTCAAACAAACCGAACCGAACCGAATTTTGATAAAAACTGAACCGAACCGAACCGAATTTCAATAAAACCGAACAAACCGAACCGAGTAAACCGAACAAACCGATTTTTTCTAAAAAATTGGTTTGGCTTAATAAAAATTTGGTTCGGTCTAAAATTTATAGTCTAAAAAACCGATTTCATTCAAAAATTCGGTCTATTCGGTTCAACCGAATAACAAAATTCAAAACCGAACCCGAACCGAATTAACCGAATTAACTGATTTTTTGGGAAAAGAAAACCGAATTTCCGAATAAACCAAACCGAATTTTTAAATTCGGTCGGTTTGATCGGTTTTTTCGGTTTAACCGAACTTTTGCTCACCCCTAATTACGCTAGAGATGTCATGCGTCCATTATCTGCGCTACGCCCTGGGGGCGACCAGAGGCAAAGAAGAAACTGCTACCAGAAGTCCGAAAAGCAGTGGCGGAGCCACATTCATGGCTACCCGGACTGTAGCCTGGGTAGCCAATGACGTGAGAAAGGAAAATATAGTGGAAGAAAGAGGAAAAAACAAGGAAAATGTGTGGCTAGCCCGAGGCAATGATGTCGTCATCGCTGGCTAGCCCGAAGTGACAACGTTGACGACATCAGTGTCATAATTTGTGGCCCACATCCTGATATCAGCACGAGTAGTTCATCGGGGCTAGCTCCGCCATTGCCGAAAAGGGAAAGAGCACATCAAATGTTTCAAGTGGAGACAAAACGATCACTACAAATATCAATGCCCAAAAAGAAGACCCCAAGGATCAAGGGGAGCAAAGGTTTAAGTTTACAGTATATCAAAATCCTAATATTTTTTCTACACATGATAATTAGTATTACTCAAATTTAGATTCTCTCCAAAAATTAAATATGCATGCTCACTCAGACAAATCAATTAATTCAAATCCAAATAAAAATAATTTAAGATCATTTAATAATTTTTCAAATTTAAAAATTTATCTACAAGTTTTAGAAAATTAGAAAAATAAAATAAGTTTTTCAAAAGATAAAATTGATAAATTTTAAAAATATATTAATAATTTTATCAACATACAAAATATAGACTTGGGTTACATGTCCAAGTCAAATTTAAAATTTAAACTCCACAAACCAAGTTATAATCGAGTATCTTTTAATTATGAAACTAATTAATAAAAATAATAATAGAACTAAACCTAATCAGCATCTTAACATAAAACACAAGTTTAATGATTTTGGAGAGACACCAAACTAGTTGGCACCTCTAAAATAATAGTCTTCCCAGTTGGATAATTAGGTTTAGATTAAAAAGATAAGTTGACTCTTTTCCAACATAGTATCAGAGTCGGGTGAAATGATAGTACGTTAAGAAAACTTGGTCTATATAATCAAATAAGGTAAGACGTACCATTCTTGGTCTACTTAACTAAGTAGAACTAACTGAAGCTACCTCACTACATCCTAAATTAGTTAGATCTAGGTTTATAAATAGAAAGATTAAATGCTCAATTTCATAAAAAGACTTTATCTAGAAGAAGTCGTTAGTCCGATACCCAAAAAAGCTCTTGTGCCTCGCCACAGTCTGAAAGCCAATTTTTAAAATATATATTTAATTAACTAACAATTAAATCTAAATTTAATAAAAAGTCAAATCATTTTCAAAACTTAACAAATTCATTTCACAAAACTATAATATACTTTGGTTATAAAATCAAACCAAGTGAAATGATTAACAAATTAAAATTTATTTTTTATAAAAAAAATATTTTAAAAATTATTTAAAATTTTGTTTCAAAAATATTTTAAAATTCTTTTAAAATTTATTATTTAAAATCATTTAAAAATCATTTTAAAAATCTTTTAAAAAAAATCTTCTAAAACTATTTTTAAAATTATTTAAAATTTTATTTTAAAAATATTTCCAAAAAATAATTTAAAAATCTTTTAATTATTTTAAAAATCTTTTAAAAAATCTCTAAAAACTCTTTTTAAAAAAATATTTAATTTTTTTTTAAAATTATATTTAAAAATCATTTTAAAATTTTTATAAAAACTTTTTTAAATCAAATTAAAAATTCTCTAAAAAAACTTTTAAAAAATCGTTTTAGAAACTTTTTAAAAATTGATTTAAAACCTATTAAAAACTATTTTTAAATTATTTTAAAAACTTTAAAAATATATTATTTAAAAAATCTTTTAAAATAAAATTAAAATATTGTTTTAAAAAATAAAATTAAAAATTGTTTTAAAAACTTTTTTAAATCATTTTATAAATTGTTTTAAAAACTAATTTTAAAAATGTTTTTAAAACTTTTAAAAATGTTTTAAAAACTTTAAAAAATTATTTTTAAAATCATTTTAAAAATTGTATAAACACTTTTAAAAATCTTTTTATAAATTTTTTTAAAAACTTTTAAAAAATTTAAAAATGTTTTAAAAACCTTTTAAAAATTATTTTTAAAACTTTTAAAATTTATTTAAAAATATTTTATAAAATTATTTTAAAATTTATTTTTAAACCTTTTAAAATTTATTTTAAAAAATCATTTTAATAATATTTTATAAATTATTTAAGAAAAAATAAAAACAAATTTAATTTAACTTAAATTATAATTAAAACTAAACTAAATTGAAATTAAATCATAATTAAAATTAAATTAAATTATAATTAAATAATAATTAAAACTAAATTAAATCAAAATTACTAATTAAAACTAAATTTAAATCATAATTAAAAATTGAAACTAAATTAAAATTAAATTGAATTAAAAGATTAACTAAACATTAAACATAACTAAAACTTAAATAAAACTTTAACTTAATTAAAACCTTAAATAAAATTTAAATTAAAACAAAAATAAATCTGAAAATTAATAATTATTAATTATTTCAAAATATATTTGAAATATCTTAATTGATCCCAATTAACTTAATTCGAACTCAACAATTCAAACTTAATTAACTCAATCTTAATTTATTACATTAATAACTAATCAATTCATTTAATATAAAATTAATTTAACTAAATCATTTAATATGAAAACAATCTTAAATTTAACTTAAATATAACTTGAAATCAATTTTAAAATTTAGGAATAATTAATTAATCAATAATTAATTAATGGCTTATTTAAGCAATTTTATTAAACAAAGCGTAATCCATGGTTAATTTTGGATTATTTAAGTTAGAATTCTTGACATATTTTGAAAAGATTCAAAAAAAAATATTTTAAAAAATATCTTCAAATTTTAGACAAAATAATTTCAACATAATTTTCAAAATTCTTTTGACAATTTTTAGTTTTTTTTTAATTCTTTTGAAAACTTTCTACAAATAATATGTTTTCTTTAAAAAAAATATTTTAAAAATTCTTAAACATGTTTTGAAAAATATTTTTGAAAACTTTTAAAAATATTCTGAAATATTTTTTTTAATATTTAAAATATATATATTATTTTATTTGGATCATAGTTTAGGAAAGGATATATATGAAAAAAATATTTTTACATATATATATATATATATATATAACTTTAATCACGCGTTTCTATATTTATGTTTATATTTAGATATTATAAATTGTTTATAAAAACGATAAAATAACTATTAGTTATTCGAGAGTTAAGAAATAATCAGAATACTTAACTATAAAATTATATTAAAAAAACTAAAATCCTAATTTCAAAACTATGCTGTTTTTATTTTATTTTTATTTTTATTTTTAACTTCAACTTATGCCACTAAGATTTTACATTTAGTAAATACAAAAACTATAGAAAAATATATTATTTGGTTGATGTTTGAGAATGACAATTTGAAAATGATTCCACCTTACTATCATCATACCCATAGTCATTTCCATCATTTAAAAAAATATAATATCTAAATATAAATTCAGAAACTATGGAAAAAATATATTGGTTTTTATATTTACTATGTATATATATAACAAATTAGGGAATTTTTTTATTTCCTAATTTTATTTGTTGAAAAATTATAATATCTAAATATAAATACATAGACTATGGAAAAATATATTATTTTTATTTTTACTACGTATATATATATATATATAACAAATTAGTGATTTTTTTTGTTACCTAATTGTATTTGTTAAAAAAAATTATAATATCTAAATATAAATACAGAAATTAGGGAAAATTATATTATTTTTTATATTTAATAGGTATATATATATATAATTGTATTTGTTAAAAAATTTATAATATATAAATATAAATACAGAAACTATGGAAAAATATATTATTTTTATATTTACAATGTATAAGAAATTAGGTATTTTTTTTGTTCCCTAATTGCATTTGTTTATTTTCCAAACTTAGAAAATGTTATATATTCACATACTCACATACTTCGAAAACAAATTTATTTTCCAAGCTTAAAAAGGTCGAAGCCATACAAGACAACATGAAAAGTAAAAAATCAATAAGCGGACTGATTTATAATTTTTGCTGTTTGTTGAACAATTCTTTTTAATTTTTGTTGTAATTATTAACTATTAGTACCTTAAAATAATATGATTGAAAACTATTAATTTATTTCAATTTCTCTTAGTTGTTGTAAATAGAGCTCCAAATTGGTGGAAGTTTTATGCATAAGGACATATATATATTTTTTAATTGTTATAAATAGAGGAAAACGACTCAGTTATTATACAGTGTTTTATCCCTCTTAAATGTGCAATAAATAGGATATTAGTATGCTATATATCATGAACAATTTAACTTCAGAATCACACCACAAACAGCATTGTTTTTGTTGTTTGATAAACTATTCTTTTTTATTTTTGTTGCAATTATTATTAACTGTTCGTACCTCAAATTAATATGATTGAAAACTATTAATTAGTTAGTTTGTTTCAATTTAACTGATCTAAACAAACAATTTTATTTTCCAAACTTAGAAAAGGTCGAATCGGTCAATCCAACAAGACAACATTAGCATGAAAAGCAAGAGAAGAGTCTCAAAAGTTTGCCTCATCAATTGACACATTTGAATTATTCTTCATTGTGTGTATCTAGTTGAAGTCATCCGCACGAGTTGCAGTTGCAGGACTTGGGAACGAAAGCACAGGTACCGAAATCCTTGCCTGGTAGGTTGCAATCGATGACAAAACAACATGACATCATCGAACAATCAGTGCTATTGCCGACGGCACAACACTGACACTTGTCACAATGTCGGAATTGTCGAGCCTCTTTAACATCCACGGGTTGGTACTCAACGGCAGTAGCTAAGAAGACGAGTCCTACACACCATGGTCAATCATCCAAAAAAGCTCTAGATGTAAGGGCTTGAATCAAAAAGAAATATATCTTACCTTGGTTGAGGAAAGTGAGGAGGAGGATTGTCAATAGGGGCAACATAAGCTTCCTCATTGCTTCTTTTTTTTCTTAGCTACAATATAGTCAACAACAATGATAACTTCGAACGAACACAAACATATATATTTATAGACTATGAATTATACATTTAATTTTTTAAAAAAATGTTTTTTTACTTAAGGAAAGGATTTTTTTTCTATTTGTTAAAAAAATATAATATCTAAATATAAATACAGAAATTATGGAAAAATATATTATTTTTAATATTTACTATGTATATATATAACAAATTAGGGAATTTTCCCCCCTAATTGTATTTGTTAAAAAAAATTATTATATCTAAATATAAATACAGAAATTATGGAAAAAGTTTTTAATATTTACTATGTATATATGTGACAAATTAGGAATTGTTTTCCCCTAATTGTATTTGTTTAAAAAAAATATTATATCTAAATATAAGTACAGAAACTATGGAAAAATATATTATTTTTAATACTTACTATGTAGATATCTAACAAATCAAGAAATGTTTTTCCCTAATTGTATTTGTTAAAATGATCATTAAAATCTGTGCAACACAAATATGTTGCTTGGCCAATCTGCCAGCTCAATAACATAGATGCTATAAAAAATTATAAAAAATTTATTATATCTAAAAATAAATACAGAAACTATGAAAAAAATATATTATTTTTATATTATATATAAAACAAATTGGGATTTTTTTCCGTAATTATATTTGTTAAAAAAATTATAATTTCTAAATATAAATACAGACACTATGGAAAATATATTATTTTTTATAATTACTATGTGTATATAAAACAAATTAGGAATTTTTTTCTATTTGTTAAAAAAAATTATAATATCTAAATAAAATACAGAGACTATGGAAAAATATAGATTATATATATATATATAACAAATTAGAAATTTTTTCCCTAATCATATTTCTTAAAGAATTATAATATCTAAATATAAATACAGAACTATGGAAAAATATATTATTTTTTATATTTACTATGTATATATTTATATATATAACAAATTAGGGATTTTTATGTGTTCCGTAATTATATTTGTTAAAAAAACAATTATAATAAATAATTATAGATATTGAAACTATGGAATATATATATATATATATATATATTTGTGTTCCGCAATTATATTTGTTGATTTTGATCATTCTATCATGATACTATATATTTTAAACAATTTAGTTTTATCAATTTATTGCATCGGTTGCAAATCCGTTGTCCAACTTCATTTTAAGTATGCAACTTCGTCCTTTTTATGGTGGCAAAAGGTGAATACGTTCGCCCCCAACGCCTCCGCCAATCCGTCCCAGGGCCAACACGAAGGAGGTAAATTACGGGCGGCTGCTAGCCGGTTGCAAATCCTTTTTAGAACAGTTGTCTCAAGGTTCTGATTGGTTTTTTTTCATGAGGACTCGACGAAAGGAAGCAAAATTTTAGAAATCAATCTAAAATTATAATTGGCACTACTAGATGATGGCATGTGCATCTAGTTTTTGTTATTTGTGATAATTTTCTGCAATTTATTCACTCTGATGTTCTTTTTCCTCTTCCTTTGCAGGTTTAGGTTGTTGTAGACTCTAACATGAGGAACCCTAATTTCACATTCAATCCCCATAATAATGTTATTTTTAAGGAACTCGAGGGAGCATAACTTTGAGCTATGGTTCATAACCATTAACGAAACACAACACATACATATACTCGAGTTTAATTTTTTTTAATTTAACGAGTTATTTAAATTTAATTAATTTTTAATATATTAAATGAATATAAATAAATTCTTACTAAATAAAATATCAAATCTTACCATGAACATTTGCATCAGATATAACTCACAATTATCTCTAACACACAAGTTCAATATTATTATTGTTAATAATTTGTTTTACCTGGGACAATATAGTAACAGTTAAACCTTTCAAGCAGTTAGTTAGACATTTAAGAGTCGATGATACTCTAAAAATGTTGAAAATGTTGGTCATTTAGATGAGTTTTCATGAGCACTTTCTATTAATATTCTTTATAAGTTGCGATATGCACGAACAACTATTCGACGTATCGTACTTCTTACCTGTACAAGGCCGTGGTAAAGTTTTTTCAAAAAGAAAAACAGATATCTAATTTTTAAAATTTAAGTAATCCGTGATCGATTTTGTCCATGGAAGTTTATAAGGAGTAATATACTTGGGATGAGATTTAAATATTTATTGTTTAGCGAGTTTGTCTCACCATTTATCATTGCATTATAGTTAGTAGAAGGCCTCTAGGGCGTAGCACACACGATGAGCATATGATATCTCTTAGTTGTTGTAAATAGAGCTCCTCATTGACAGAAATTTTATACATCGGACTGTCTTGCTTTTTAGTTGTTGTAAATAGAGGAAAGCCTCTAGATTCTTATACCATCTATTTTTTCTCTTAATTGTGCAAGAAATAGGGTATTAGTATTCTATACAATATGTCATTTGAGTTTAGAAGCACCCCACAAACAACATTGTTTTTGTTGTTTGATAAACTATTCTTTTTAATTTTTGTTGCAATTATTATTAACTGTTCGTGCCTCAAATTATTATGATTGGAAACTATTAGTCTGTTTCAATTTAACTCTGAACAAATGATTTCTATTAAGAATAATTCAGTCTTTCAGCTTAATATAGCTCTTTGATTTAAATAATTAGTTATAGATAAATATACCATTCTAAGTGTTGATGATCAACTCTAAGTCAGTTTCTTAGTACTATTATTGGTCACTCAAATACTCTGAAAGCAAATTTATTTTCCGAGCTTAGTAGGTTGAATCAATCAACAAAACAACATAGAAAGTAAGAGAAGAAAGAACCTTAAAAGTTTGCCTCAGTTCGACATACTAGAATTCTTGATTGTATGTATCCAGTTAAAGTGTTTCGCAGGAGGTGCAGTTGCAAGCCTTAGGAACGAAAGCACAGGTACCAAAAGGCTTACCCGGGATGTCGCAATTGATGATAAAACAACACGGCATTATCGAACAATCAGTGGTATTGCCGACCGCACAACATCTACACTTGTCGCAATGCTGAAATTGTGCTAATATATGATGCTCAACTTCGAAATGTCGATGCTCTATAACATTCATTGGCTCATACTCAGCAGTAGCTAAGAAGACAAGTCCTATACACACCATGATCGATCATAGAAGAAATCTCAACATTAGGAGTTGATTATATTAGGAAGAAATATATATTAATTACCTTGGTTGAGTAAAGTGAGAAGGATGACTGCCAATAGTCGTAACATAAACTTCCTCATTGCTTCTTATTTTTTAGGATGATATTGTTAATAATGATAACTTAGAACCTATTTTTATAGATATAGATTGTATTTCTAATTTTATAAACTATTAAGTATACATTGAATTTCTTACATAACATTTAAAAGGGATTTCCTTTTATACTTATCAATTAAAAATAATTTTTTTAGTTAAGGAAAGGATTTTTTTTTTAAAAAACCTTCTATTAATTTTTTTTAAAAATATATAATTAAAGGAATTTGATATATCATTAATTTCTTACATTACAAACCTACTAATTATTTGTATGTACAATTCATTGTTTTCCATTTTTAATTTATCTGATAATTATGTATAGAAACTTTAATTATAATTATAATAAGAGCGTTTTAAAAGTATAAAAGTTACCAATTATTAATTACTTTAATAAAAAAAAATCTAACCAGAAATTTATGGAAAGTTAAATGAATTTATTATTATAGTTATTTTACCTTCTTTTATTTATACTATTTTTATATGAACTTTCTCTCGATAGTTTGGATGTCTTTGTCTATAATTTCTGGTCTCTTTTTAGTTCCTATATACTTCGGATGCCCTTTTTTTTAGTGAATTCATAAAAAAAAAAAGTGAAAAATCTAAAATGACTTAATTCTGTGTATAGATTATAACTTTTTAGTAATTTTTTACCTTATAAATGTATTTAATGAGATTTTTTCCCAACTTTGATCTAGAAAAAGAAAAAAAAATCATTAAATATATTTATAAGATAAAAAAAACTAAAATATTATAATTTAAATGCGAAATTAAGACATTTTAGATTTTCACTAACAAAAGAACAAAAAAAGCATAAGAAGTAGCATAAAGGATACAGAAACTACTAGTTATTATTATTATTATTATATATATATAATATTTTTTTTAATATAATCATATTAATTAAGATACAATAAACTTGTAAATTTATTATTATGTTTTTTAATATTATTATTTAGAATAATTATATACGTTTATTATTATGGGGTGTATTCAATCTTAGATTTTTAATTACTTTCAATGAGTTTTATGAATTTTAGAAGTATAGGTCTATTCAATCTAAACTTTTATAAACTTTATATAAATTTAGTGATATCCAAATTAGATTTTTATAGAATTTTAAAAAGGCATATGGTATTAAAACTTAACTTTTTAAGACTCTATGAAAATCTTTTGGTAAACTTTATGGATTTTCATGGATTCTTTTAAAATTCTTTGGATAGAAACATTAAACCCTTGGTAAACTTTAAAAAATAAAAGAAAAAGTCGTCTATTCATCGTTGAGATTTCTATAGACTTTTAACCCAACACATCTCTCTCTTTTCGACTGTTGCCCCCTCTCTTTTCCCTTCCTCCACGGTTCTGCTTATTCCTTACTCATAGATCGACCTCTTCTGCCATTGAATTTGAGTTTCATCTGCTAATTAAGCACTCTCTTTCCATTTCCTCAGCTTTTCTTTGATCTATCTCTCACCGTTTGGCTATATTGTTATAGTTCGTCTGGAAGAAATCTTGGTGCTTTGTATTTTTTTGAGTTTGCTGCTTGATTATTGTGTGATTGCCGAATTGTATATGCATATTCTATTTATGGGACTATTTTGTTTGTATGTGTGACGGTACAAATTGATCTTTTAATTGGATAAATTTTTGGTGTACGATATGGGATGCCCGATTTTTCTTCGTGTAGTGTTATCTCAACAATGTTTATGAGAAGGTGATGTAGAGGGTGTTGTGGTTGGTTGACAGGTTCTTGGAGAAGGGGAAGGAGAAGGAGAAGTGATCAAAGGAGATCTAGGCCTCTTATACCAAGTGGAGCAATATAGGGAGAGATCTAAAGAAAGAAGAATTGACCTATAAAAAAATAGTTTTAATTTTTGAGGATTGCCACTACTTTTATTTCTTTTGTAGGGAAAGACTCTAATATTTTTATAATTTTATATACCTCTAGGGGCACTTGTAAAAATTTGAGGTGGGACAACTACCCCACCGCGGCTCTGCCCCTGATTACGTGTGTAATATAATACGTGACCGTGTGTGATTAACGGAGTCTCCTTCATAACAAATTAATTTAATTCTTTATATCAGATATTAAACTGATAAGAATAAATACTATACTTAATCTTAGCTAAAAGATAGTCCATAAATTGGGTAAGGGTGCGTCCGACCTATGCAATAGTGCATCCATGCCCAGCAGCAGCTACTGTAACAAACTCTCCCTTTTAAAAAATTAATTTAATATCATACTTGATCTTAGCTAAAAAGCCGAGAAAAGTATACTTTTTAACATCGCCAACCCAAGGTATTTATAGACGCTTCTCTTCTCGTAGTATTATCAATTCTAAGATGTGAGACTAAAGAGAACTCTAGATTTCTAATTAATTAATGAGAAAAATGTTGGGATCCTTGATCGTCGGCTAGAGAGGGGGGGTGTGAATA